>JAGDQP010015267.1:22526-43170 GCA_022664845.1 Lepisma saccharinum | reverse complement strand
GTGTGCTGTTTAGCATAATGATAATGTAATTTTCATGTTTTTCATTGGTCTCTTTCTCTTCCTCTCTTTGTTGCTGTATTGTTATCGTATCTTTGCTGCGTCTTTCTCTTATTCTTCTCTCTATCTATTTATCTTTATTTTTCCTCTTACTTTACACACACTCTCTCCTTTTGTGCGTCTTCCAGAGCCAATTTCGGGCCACTTTCGATGACCCGGTTATAGGGCCTGACCCAAACATAAGTGACCCGGTAACCCGATTGACCCGGTCTGGAAAGCCTATTTAACTGGGAATTTCGGCGTCGTATTTTTCTTGTTCTCGGGGTCACATCTCCGGTCCTGGTCACCCCTTAAAGAAACATTGTTCAAACGGAATTAAATAATTAAAATCTCTCCTTCATCCTACGGGTTATCAAGTATAAATCGAATCAATAGGTCAGCATGGCCTACAGTATCTACTGTTTTTTTTACAATCAGTGATTCCGCTAGACCCCGGCCCCTGTAGGTGATGTCAGCGGAAAACCTCGAGACTACCCCCAACTTTAATATATTGCGGACAAAAGTTGATAGAAACTGTGCAAAACTCTACGTCCACCCTCCCAATTTTGACTTTACGCCCCCAATCTGAAAATCCTGGCAGCATCCTTGATTACAAAGTATTCCGAACCAGTATGTTTAATAACCCCCACCGAATTTGCAGACTAACACCGTGCAAACAAACAATGTGTGTTACACATTTGACATTATTCTAGATGTGTATCAAAACTCTGGAGTTTCAATGGAAATCATAAGTATTTAATCTGACCACCAAGTTTGGTCTCCATTTTGCAAGTGATTTAATGAATTTTTGAAGCATATTCGAATTTATATATTCGAATAACCCTGCAAAAATATAAAATCACTTCTCTCTTGCTGTTAGATTTGATTTGTGGGAACTGAACTTAATATTTTTATCTGTACTTCTTCTTCTCTATTTTCCCTTCTCTCTCTCTCTCATTTCTCTGCCTCTGTCTTACAGACATTCATCGGTTTCAGTGTTTCATTGTATGTTTAAATTTCTCCCTTGATCAACTTATGTATATTGATTCGTCTCGCTTTCATTTTATCGATACTAATATATGTCTATTTTTTTTTAAAAAAACATGTTCATGTTGTTTGCCGATTTAGTATGGGCGAGAGGAAGGAAGGAGAAAGAGGGGGTCTGTTTACTAGAAACGATTATGGGATTAGAAGGTGCCATTTGGGTTACCTAGCTGCACGGCGGTCGCTGTCGCAATGTTTTTGATGGGAAGTGTACCATCCCAGTATATGCCTGGCGTGACTGAGGAAAACGCTGGGAAAACCTAAGTCAGAACAGTCAGCCGCTGGTACCGAACCGAGGTCCTCCCGAATACGAAATCAACGTTCTACCAACTAAGGTACGGTGCTCGGAAGAAAGCATACTCGTTTCGATGTTTATCACATGCACGCACACACAAAATCATAGGCACGCCCACACAAAATAACGTAAATAACAACATAATATCAGAAATTATCAAGCATAAATATCGTGCATCGTGCCCTATTTTTAAGAACTAATAGAAACAGACCTTTTCTCTTGTCTTTCATGCATAACGTTAGTGTTCTATGGAAATCATTAAGAAAGAAAAAAGAAAGAAACCATGGATTTTAAAATTCATTTTTGTTTCTCCATGTTCGGTAAGGATCTTTTCTATTGGACATTTTGAATTAAACTTGTCAGCAACTAGTGGCCCACCTAAAATAAAAATGGTGTTAGATTTCCTATTTTATTGTTTGAAATGGTACTCTCTTAAGTTTTTCATTATTTGCTACATACTACAAGAAATCATAAATATATTTTTCAGAACCCAGGACATGTGATAATGTTTTCTGTTAAAGAAAAGAAAATTCCAACCCTTGCTCGCTCACTCACACTCTCTCAGAATCACACACCGCCGACTCAACGTTAGTTGGGTGGCCTATCTTGTAGGCTTAGAGAAAAATCGTGTATAACAAAGTCATGTGAACATAATTTTGGCCATGATAGTACATCTAACTCTTTGGACTATTAGGCCGATTCCGGACTACCTATTGCATAATATGCGTTCTATGCCAAAATGCCTTGTATCATTATGCCATAAGCAATCCTAAACCAGTAAAGCGTCCTCTGAAATTAGTTGTTCGAATTTTTAATGGGTGGTCCTACAGTCTACCAAGATGTACTAGAAATCAAACCGTTATACTAACCTAGCCCTACTACAAAAATGGGGGGTGGGGGGATACTGAGATTTTTAGTTTTTCATTTTAACGTACGAACAAAATATATGATGACGCCAAATTAAAAGAAAATACTAAAAGAGTACAAAACGTTTATAGATGCATTGAGTATAATCTAAATTTTTAAAAAAATGCATATAAATTACACTATACTTAACAGATGTTCTCAAAATGTGGATTTGAAGGACAATCAAAATATTAATTGGAAGAAGAATGAGAACATTGACTGTACTGGTATAAAACATCGGCCTACTATGATACTATAATCCAAATGAAGTTGTTAACATAACGAATACTCATAAATTTCGATACGTTGATCAAATCCACGAAGTTCTGTGCCGCTAGCCTGTTATCTGGACTTCATTCACGCGCTAAAAGCCATTACATCCTTACGATAAACAAGCCTACTTTACCTAACTAAGTTAACCTAACCATAAAAACGAATTTCTGAGTAGCCTACTATTGCTTAAGATGTTATTTTATATCGAATGTGGCCATATGACTGTTGTACTGTCACTTAAAATATGGTCATAGCCGCTATTCCGCGTTTTCCTTATATATAAGATAATATTAATGGCTTACTTCTTTCTCTCTCTCTAAATATCAATTGAAAGTAATATTACAACAATTAAATGTATGTATGTATTTTTTTTCAATTCTGAATAACAAAAGGAGCTACAGGTTTTTAATTATAACAAAATTAATTTTGTAACTGACATATTCGAGTGGTTTCTGTGAAGATGGAAAATTGTGTTTCCGTCTCCGCAACGTATGATCTGTTTTAAAGTTCCATGATATGCAGCGATTTCACTGCATCGGAACGGTACGGAATATCAGGGAAAGAATGTTGAACATTATCGCTGGTCTTTGAATGTGGCACGGATGCATGACGTTTCTCTGTATATTATGTGGTGCTGTGTTACGTGTTTTCTGTTGGTTGTTTGAATAACTATGACTTTATGCCGCGAACATTGTTGTTATGGCCATAAGAAGAACTCGCATCATAAACTTGGGGTCTGCGGCGGATTTCCACCTGATAGCTCGATTGCAGGTACATCCTGCGTACACTTGAA
Source organism: Lepisma saccharinum (assembly GCA_022664845.1). Taxonomy (NCBI): domain Eukaryota; kingdom Metazoa; phylum Arthropoda; class Insecta; order Zygentoma; family Lepismatidae; genus Lepisma; species Lepisma saccharinum. The sequence goes on along the minus strand of JAGDQP010015267.1, from coordinate 39,823 downwards.
TATAGACGGGAAATCGTATAAGACACTCGATTACAATGACGATTGCAAAAATGGCGTGGTGGGGAACAAAAATTACAATGGGGTGTACCATCGGTGTTGAGCAAAATTGGGTTTTGTTGTTGTGGGTCTTCGATTAAGGGTATTGTTTCTGTACCCTTTGGCTCCTGAATACACGATAATTTAGCACCCATTGTTAACTGATGGGACTAGAGCAATTTTACCAAAACACAATTGGGGGAAAATTTGAAAGCTTAAAGATTTATCGTCCTGGGGTTAATAGTTTGTGATTTTGCCTAGTAGACACCAAATAATAGATGGAAGTATTGACTCTACGAATGACGAAAATAAAATTGTAGCCGAGACGTTTTTTTTTTTTTTTTTTTTTCCTGTTAATATTGAGCACGGCCCTGTTATTTATGTTCCGGAAAATCGTATAGAATACAGCTAAGCTTCTGGTGTTTATGTAAAAATAGGTCAGGAGATGGTGAAGCAATATTTCACTACTACGTGGAAAAATTACAGAACGGAGATGTTGGTGCAAATGCAAATATATATAATACACAACATCCCCAGTAATGACGTTAATTCGGACAAAGCCCCATAGGGGAGTCATGCCAATATTTATTTACTTCAACCTAGACTAGCAGAACCTGATCGCAATGACAAAATGGTTAACAAATGCGTGGTGGCATGAAATGTTGCGCAAAAAATGCGTCCTTCACAAAATTTAATTTGTTACATGATGCTATGGATTTTCAATTATCGGGAACTTACTGTAATTGATTGGGAATCAAATCCACCAGCCTATCACCATTGGAATCACTGTTTCTTTCCTAGAGAGCTACAAAATAGAAGTACTAATATCGGGACTTAATAAGTGTAGAACACCGATATAGTACCGTTCTATCTGTGGGTTGGCGTAGCTGATGTTAGAAAATTTAAACAGTTTTTAGTCAATTTAAATTATGACACACTACCTTCACAACTTCTTCCTCTCGTTTTTAAATATCTCGTGTGTCCGTTTGAGATCTATAGATTATTCAATCTGTTTTCCAGGAAGGATGTTCGTCGAGGGACAACATCCTTCAGACTTGAAACAGGCTTATGATGCATATCAACGTAGGCCAGAAATAACTTCAGTCAAAAGTGGAACTTTAATATTTTGACTAAAGTTACCGATGCAAATGTTGGAAAGTGAAGTTGACGAGACTAGTTAAGTTTTTACTAAATCCATTACATCTAATACTACCACCGTTACAAAAATGAATGTAGCAGTTACATAAACGAAGAATGTACTTTACTGGCTTCGGATTTTTAGGTTTGATCCCATTTTATTCCTGAATAGTTAATGGGGAAATTTCGTTTTTCTTTATATTTTAAGTTGCTACGAGCCAAAGGATAATATTTTTTTTAGGACCTAAAATGTCCTAATTTGAAGGTTAGGACCTATATACCCTAAATTAGCTTTTAGGAAGAATGTGATGTAGAACACAATTTTTCGGCATTTAAGAGAATTTTGACAAACGATAAAGATTCATACCAGAGAATCTTTCACAATGTTTTGTTGTTCAGTGCGACACCAAAAAGCGAAGTGATTCCTTTATTTGTGCTACACACTAACGTGTTAACATTTAAGCAAATGTAGGGCTAAAACGTTCTTTTGTGAAATATAAAACATAAAATCCTAAACAACATTTAAAAAATAAACTATAAAATCCTAAAATGAGTTTTTAAAACCCTATTTGAAATTTTTAGAACATAAAATTCCGAAGCCAATACATTACCTTGAAAAGGGTAAGATTTACACCTGAAAATGTTAGTGTTTTTCGACCCGACAAAATCTACTGAGATGGCACCCACCGGTACTACTTACACATTTGCTGAAAGTCTGTTCAACAATATATCTTTGCTTCATCAGATTTTATCGAACTATGATTACAGCCTTCTTTTTACTCCTTTTCATTTCGGCTTCTTTCCACTCCTATTTACACAACCAAATGCCGCAGAACCAACCATTTCCTATACGATTTAAATGTATTTCCTGTGCGTCTGAACATGACACTCTTCGCAAAGCGGAAGCTTCACGTGTGTGACGCCACGCCCTCCCCTCGGTGCCATGTCGTCTACATACAGTAGATTTTTGTCGGACCGAAAAACACTAAAACATTTCGATGTAAATCTTATCCTTTTCAAGGTAATGTACTTGTTCATTTATGTAACAATTACATCATTTTTTGTAACGGTGGTAGTATTAGATGCAGTTGATTCAGTAAAAAATTAACTTGTCCCGTCAACTTCACTTTCCAAAATTTGCATCGCTAAATTTAGTCAAAATATTAAAGCTCCACTTTTGAACTGAAGTTATTTCTGGCCTCTGTTAATAAATGCACCATAACCCCGTCTCAAGTCTGAAGGATGATATCTCTTAACGAACATCCTTCCTGGGGAACAGATTGAATAATATATAGATCTCAAACGGATGTTAATTCACACGAGATATTAAACAACGAGATATTAAACAACGAGAGGAAGGACTTGTGAAGGTAGTGGCCACGATCCTCGGTATATGCTTGGTTTGAAAAAATTTGAATGACACGAATTCGAACCAACGATTTTACGCATGAGAAAAACAATTTTCTACCAGCTGAAGTACGGATGCACCGTAAATTGCAAAGGTAGCTAGCTGTCTAGACTGTCTTAAAAGGCACCATTCCGACATTTGCTTTGTGAAACTGATTAAAATGATGTATCACTCGATATAGTAGATTGGTACACTCGCGGGGCCAAACTCTCTTATATCGTTTAAATGTTAAGAAAAACCTGAGCAAGAAGCTTTAACACCAATCTCAATTGCTTGGGAGACGACGGATCACCGTGAGCTCTGGAGAAAGATGGTGCCATCCAGATTCGCATTCTTAGACTAAGGTTATTCGTTAAAAATCCCTCAGTCGAGATGGACAGTTACTATAGGGTTTCTAGCCACTTCACAGTCCTTTACACTATTTAAATGTTTTTATTTAGTGCATTAAATAGACTCCGGGACTATCTTAAACGGAACATCCATGTTCCCCTCGGGATTAGAACCAGAGATCATAAGGCGGCACCGTAATACCTCTCGGTAAATCTAGGTATCGTATCGTATTCACGACTACCTCAGACTATTAGGCCACGGAGTCCGGGAAAATGTTCCTTATTAAGTTTCGAATCCAATCCTTCTGGGTAAATTCAAGGGATAGCCAAAATATCTAGATGGCACATTATTTGGATGCCGTTGTCGAAAAGTTCGGATCACCGATTTTCATGAAATTTGCGTAGCAAGTGTAGGAACCTTCGTAGAACTCAGGTATGTCAGAATTTTTGTACAGAAATGAATAAGGGCCGAATACGAATAAGAAGTGAGGGGAGTACAGTTGATTTTGAATTTTAATCACGCTGTTCTTGCATTTTTTTTTAAACTACAAGGGGCATAAAAAGTAATGTATTTTACGATGGAAAAGTAAATAGACATATTTCCTTACTCAGATTTAAGCACAAAGTAATGCGGAGCAGTTCGTTTCTGGAGACAAGTTAGTACACCTCAATAAATATGGTGCTCGGATATGAACATTTACAATGGCAAGTAAGCAGCTTTGTGGTCCGTAAGTCCAGATAGTATTTTATCCGGATTTGGCCATCCATAGCACCACATGTGGGAATTATTTTCTCGTTAATGGCACATAGGCAGCAAGGTATATGGATGTCAACCGTGCTCGGAAAAGCGATATCACCTTGGTATGTTTTGTTGGAAATTCGTATTTGCGTAAATAATATCTTTATTAACGTACACACTTGTCATTTCAAGTCGATTTTTAATTATTTAGTTGCTATTAAAAGTATTTGCCGCGAAAACATTTGGCGTATTTTTCAATGTGTTTAAATGAGCATATGGTAATGTTTTGTGCGTCTCAATATGGTGGACAGGCCAGGCCAACCGGCTTTACCTCTTCAACACGAAGTTATATGGAGGACAGCCAATCTATTTTATATACTATCTCTATGGATGGCACGGATGCAATTTACATATTTGCTGACATCTGCTTGTTCAACATTATATCTTTGCTTCATCAAATTTTATCTAACTATGGTTAAAGTCTTCTTTTCACTCCAATTTATGCAAACAAATGCCGCACAACCAACCATTTCCTATACAATGTAATTGTACTTCTTGTGCGTCTCAACATGGTGCTTCACGTTTGTGACGTCACGCCCGCCCCTTATTTAGTAGTCAAATGCCACGTTTGGTAGAGATATTGCCATTGGCATGAAAGTGATTTGAAATATTAAATGCTTAAGAATGTTCGCATTCTTAAACTCTGAAAACTACGGCCCCCGCGGTACCTATTAGCTTATCCCATAAATAATATCCCATTTCTGCACCGTGAGGTAAAGAACGATAACTTACCTGGTACACTACCGTTAGTCAAGAGAATAGTTTCCATCGGACTCCACATCCTTCTGCCAACTGTTAATCAGCTGTTGAATCCCCCGCTGAAAGAAATTACCAGTTTTGGAGGCAAAGAACTGGGTCATTCTTCGTCGCACGTCATCCTCATTTTGCAGAACTTTCCTGAAAAAATGGCTTTGCAAGCTGCAAAAAAGACAATAGTCTGTCAACAGATTCCTCGATCTTACCACAGATCTTTCTTGCCGTGTGTGGCAGCGCGTTATCACCGTGGATGAGCACACTCTTGCGATTAACCAGAGCAGGTCGTTCCTGCAACAATACAGCCCGTAGGCGTTCAACTTGACAGTAGATATCTGTAGTGATGGTATGTTGGTTTGATTACGTGGCAAGAGCACAAAATGGATTATCCCACGAATATCCCACCAAACACTTACATTACTTTGCAGGGGTGGAGATCTTGTTTCGCCACAGTTCCTGCGCCCCCTTTAAGTATAAACTGCGGCTTCATGTAATGTTATAATAGAGGACCCACTTTTCATCCCCTGTCAGCATTCTGTCCAGAAATGGCTTACGTCTGTGACGGGTGAGCAGGGTACTGCAGACGTCAAATCGCTGCTGTTCTGTTAAGGTGTTAACGCATGGGGGTACCTAGTTTTAGAGTTTCGACACGTAGCCAAGGTCCAGCAGATGACAATCAATGGTCGAATGGGTGACACGGAATTCGCTTGCCAGTTCTTCAACAATTTGCATTGGATTTGCCTCCACCGCTGCTCGCAGGGCATCCCATCTCGTGACTTATCGGTGGTGCTGGTGCCCCAGACCGAAACCTCTGGAACCACCTCTGGCACTTTCGCACATCTACAGCACCCTGACCATATACGGCATTCATATTTCGTGGTGCTGCGCTGACTGGATGTCCCTGGTGAAATTCATACATTATGTCATGCCGTATGTTGTCCTCCGACACTTCCACACATAGAAAGAAAAGTCACTGAAGGTTCAGTTGCAGGCAGTCAAACGTATAGTTCCAGATGAACCTGCCGAACGTTCGGCTATAGCAACTGAAAATATTTAGTTAAAGGTATTTAGTGAACGAAACAATACGTTCAGTAAGCAGCGTATCAGACGCCATAGTGTCTGTTATAGGACGCATATAGTAAAACAGTACTGACGAGCGAAAAAAGAGAGGTCTGGAGTGGAATTAGAACTCACGACCTTCAGATTTGCTTGTTTACCTTGTTGTCCAACACTCTACCCCAGTCCCACCGTTTCTTCTGTTGAACCTAGGACATTTTACTAGTCCTTTTATGTTACGGAAACAGTTTCTGGAGTAAAGACATTTATGTAGACTTTAGTTATTCGAAACGTGGAAATTTTATTAATTGATCCTGTGTTAGAATAGAGCTATGAAGGAGACTGATTCGTGATTTTACAGAAGTGACACATCTCATAATGACGCTTACTTTACTATTCAGGTCGACGATATTTATCAAACAAACTGGCTGCCAATTTCCAAGACATTCAGTGCATATACTTTCCACTGGTTGTATGACTGCAGCAACTGTAACCGCCCAGTTACGTTCTCCTCATTACGCATTTGGTACTTGTTGCTGTTAATGTTCAGTAACAGTTTGCATAATACATAGTCACTGGCATCAGACATGTTCAACAAAACATCGTTTAGTTCTTGGTACCATATTGTTTAGTATCTGTTCCTTTAGGTTTAGTTGCGTTAACCAGACTCCTTTATACCATTTGTGTTTCGCTGCATGTACCATACAGGTTGGTTCTTGTACAGTTCGTAGTACCAGATGTTTTGTTGACGGTACTAGAAAACTCTTAACTGGACCTGTTAAAATTGATGGATTGATTTTTCTGTGTGCATGATCGATCACAAGCCACACTTCCAAAACATGCAATAGACCGTTCTCCTTCTACGTTGCTACAAAATCAAGTGCTCTATATTACTCAACTATGACACGTGCCATCTACTTCACTATTCGCTCGTCAGATAACATCATTGCAGCGGTCATTGCTTATACGACATTACTTATGGGATAATCTGGTATATAAGATATGTCGTAGTAGCGAATTGCAAATTTAGTGCAGATACGGACAACGGACGGTATGGTAAGAATTTAAAATATTATTTTTTAAAGGTTGGTAACTCTAACTTGGACGCCTGCGTCACCAATATTATCTTCGCGGGTTGCCAAGTTTGGTGCGGTTACTGAGAAGGGTCTTTGCGATTACTGATGTTATGATGTACTTGCATTTTTCAGCATTAGTTTTTTTCTTACCTAACAGTTTTTTTTCAAACAAATGTAGTTTCCTTCGTGTGTGAAAATATTTTGAATGTATGAAAACATTGATTGCATTTATCCTATCAACTTTTGTTTTTGCGAATGTTAAGACATGTAATATATATTTTTTGTTTCCCGAATGTCAATTTTTTTGGTATTGACAACTTTTGTTTCTACATATTAAAAAGTTTTTTGTTACATAGGAACCTTTTACCCATCATTTGCACTTTTGCATATTGTTGTTTCAAAAGCAAGATGTAATGTTACGTTGGTGTATCAGAGAGTTGTTGTAGTACAAATATCTCATAGAGAGAATATTAAAGTTTATGGGAAATGGTTTGTTTTTGTTACCGGTACGTAACGATTATATTTTCCGGTACGGAGTAATCTAACAGTCCCGTAACTTTTCTTAAGGCGAAATCCAAATACATATGAAACTGAAAAGCTTCAAGTTTGTCGTACAAGCAAAAGCATATGATACAGTAACTTTTAGTTAATGCAACTACTGCGCATCTGTTGTGCGCAGACTACGCCTCCTCTTATGACGTCACAGCTCTCTTACATGAAAATTGTAATATAACCAGTATTAAATGTCCAACTCGTCGTTTTTGTGCTCACCTCTTGACGTACTAAGATCTCTTTTCACTCGTGTCAAAGAAATGTTTGTTAGCGTTTTATCATGGAAAATCCAATTGATTTTTTACTTATTCGTCAAGACATTCAAGGGTACGAAGATCCTCAAACCGTTCTTGAATGCTGGACCCATTTTCGATATTACAAATTAATGGGATTTCAACCAGAAGAAACTGATCTTGAACTGTTATTTCATTATTTGTTATATTACTACTTTAACGTAAAGGAACTCGTATTAGAAACGTGTGTAACTGCACAAGATATTATCTATCTGGGGTCGTATGTATTTTTAGAACTATAGAAAGTAAACTAATGGTTTGGGATCATTACATTGAACTTTTCGAGTATGAACCTAGCAAATTTATACCTGATGATACTGTGGAATTATTCGGACTGGATATGCTGGACGGTGATTACGTTATTAATAGTGTTGATGGGTCTAGTGTAATGGACGTTGAGTTCGACAGTGATGATGACGTTGCCATGGACATTGATACTATTATTATGAAACAATGGTTCAATGATCGTCGTGTCAATATTCGTATGCAACAGTGGATGAAGGACCATAACATACCTATGATGTATGGTGCCGCAAAAACGCATGACTTTAAAATTGTAACTGAACAAGTAAAAAGTATCCTAATTACTCCCTCCATGGAAGTGAAATTACTATAAAGTCTCTGGTAACTTCAATTCGTGATCCGGAAGAGTACGTATCCAGTTTCTTTCAGTTTGCCATGGAACATTTACTTTGTGATGTAGACCTCGCATCCAAAGTACGTTTTATAATTCAAAGCTCAAAGTGTACAGTAGGAAAGCCAATGTAAATACCATTTAAATTTCGTGCACATATTACTGTAGACGGTATGCTACAAAAGAATCGAAAATGTACTAAACTCCAATGAAGAATTTTTCTTGGGTGACAATGTTACATTTACAGTTGATGTTACTGATCCGTATCGAGGACAAGAACGAGATCGGAACGCTATGTATTTACCGTATGGAGACTATGTACAAAAGGATATTATACACGTTGACAACGTTCCTGACTGTCTTCGACGAGAATTAGTACTAGGAAAACTACGAGCAGATAAAAAATTTGAAAATGCACGCTATATGAAAACGCATCTGGAAAAGTGGAGATGTGATGCAGCAGAATTATGCCATTAGGTAAATTTTGGAAGTATAGACGATGTAAACAAGTTTCAAAAGTAATGGGGGAATAGGTATCAAATTATTGTTTATAGCCGTGTCTCCAATACACGTGAGTGTGAAAAAATTTATGCTGGACCAGGAGCTAAGAAAAAACCCTTTTGAGGTATAAAGACAATCATTAAGATATCATTAAGACTATTACGTCATTTTTATTAAGTAAACGGTATTGTGATCATTGTCTTACTCCATATATAGAACTTCGACATCACAAATATAAATATATATGTCCGCAATGTAAACAATACAATTTTGATTCAAAAAGTGCAAATGGAACAACAGTGTACTGTCATAAGTGAAATCGTTATTTTGTAAATCAGAAGAGATACATGCTTGTTTATGGGTGTTCGATTAGCTGATTTACCTGTTAAACTTAGCTTAGATGAATCTCTTAAGAAAGGTGATTTTCCACATTTGTTTAATATACCACAATACCAAAACTATGTAGGTTTGTATCCAAAACTTGAATTTTACGATATTGAAAGCAAATCACCAAAACAAGCAGAAGCAATGCTAAGTGGCATGCAGAATGTGTCAAAAGTAAAAAGACATTTAATTTCCAGCATGAACTGTTAGTCTATTTTAAAAACGATGTACGTATTTTCTTTCTAAGTCTCATTCGATTTTCTTATCTCATTGAAGTTAAGAAAAAAAGGTTTCGATGTGCTTTGCATACTCCCACAATTGCTACGTGCGCGATGAAAATTTTTCATTCATGCTATCTTAAAGAAAATACAATCCTTACATCCCTCCGTTAGGCTTGCAACATGGTACGAATGAAAGTAAAGTAGCTAAGCAGTGGCTACGATATATGGAGTTCAAACAAAACGAAGTTACAAACATGTCAAATATAAAAGAGACTCAATTCAAAAATTTCAGAGTCGATGGATATGATAAAAATACTCGTACAGCTTAAGAATTTTACGGTTGTTATTATCATGGCCCCAGTTGTATAACGCAATGTAGAGAGCAAGTTATAGATGAAGGGTGCAGCTTAAACAGCCGATATGATGCAACGTTAGCACGGGAAGAATAAAAAACAGTTGGAATGTAAAAGTTGTTTCCATTTGCGAATATGAGTGACAAAAACAAGTTAAAATGTCTCTTGAAATTCAGTGTCATCCGTGATCATTGTTGTGATGTGGAATAACCATTACGGCCTCTGGATGCATTTAAAGATGGACGTGTTGAATGCCTTTAAGCTTTGTATGAATATACAGATGAAGAGATATGTGAGTACCTAAATTATACAAGTTTATATCCATGGATAATGTCTAACAACCACTTCCGGTTGATCCTGTAACAATCCATAAGGGAGACAACATGTTTGATCCAAGTCAAGTACATGGTGTTGTATACTGTAAGGTTTTACAACCCAGCAATCTTGCAATTCCTCTTTTGACTTATAATGCACATAACAAACTGTTATTTGCTCTTTATCGAACCTGTATGGATAATTTAAACAAGTGCAATAATACTTACCAACAACGTGCAATCAAAGCCGTATTTTGCACATCCGAGCTACGTGCCTCATTAGAGAAAGGTTGTCATTCTGCATACATATGAAATCTTTGAAATGCAGATGAAGGAGGGACTGTTCAAATCTTGTGTCGACACGTTTCTGAAAATAAAACAGGAAGCCTTTACATTTCGAGACGACCGTCTAAACAGCAGTATATTTCTCAGTACAACAAGCAAGAGGGAATCGTACTATGATAACATTAACAGAAATGAGTTTAAGTTACATTTCCAAGATATTTTTAAACTCTTTATTCGGAAAGTGGGGTCAAAAAAGTGACTTGCCGAAGATAAAAGTTGTCAATTATACTTTGGAATTTAATGAGATTACCTATTCATCTCACTTGGAAATGCAAAATGTTGCTCTTATGGCTGATTAGCTGGTTTTCATATCGCGATTTCGAAAACCAGAATACACCAAACAAATCCACAAATGTAGAAGTTGCTGCTTTCATTTCTTCTTGGGCCAGATTTAAATTATACGAAACATTAGATGCTGTTGGTATTGACAGACTGCTATACTGTGATACTGATAGTATTATCCAGATTAGACTTCGAGAAGAAACTCCTTTCCTTCTTATTGGTGATTATTTAGGACAGTCACAATATGAAATCAAACAAGGCTGGGAAATACGAATTTTCATTTCTCATGGTCCTAAACATGATGCGTATCCTGAGGTCGAAACAACTACAGGAAAAATTAATGAGGCAATTAAAATTCGTGGAATTACTCTTTCTCAACGGGCACGTAAAATAATAAACTTTGAGGATATGTATAATTTAGTAACAAAAAATTTGACAGTTAAGTAACTTTTACTCGAAATCATATTGTATGAAAACCTGATTTTTGCATTGTGTGTAAACCACAAACTAAACGACATGCTGTTGTGCAACAGACTTAGCGTCGGAAATGAAATCCTTCTAGTACTGTAGAGTATGGGACGTTAGATTATGGTTCTCGTTAAAGGAAACTTGGAATCTGTTCTAAATTTTTCATACAAGCTTTGAACAGTAAGTTATATAATACTGTGTTACAATAACAAGTATCCTGTAAGTTAGATGGCCAAATTTTGTACAATATTGACTAAAGAAATGTAAATGAGATTATTCTTTCTTTGAGTTGATGTTTTATCATCATTTATATCTCGAATCATCAACACAAAACTTGATGAACATTTTTTGTGCACGTTACGCAATTTCTTCACGTATCAAGTTTGATGTTTCAACGGTTTAATACTTTCTTAGTAGATATTTATCTCTACCATTAGAACAATGTACACCACAAAACTAATTTATTGTTAACAGTTTTTGCTCTATTAGCAACAACAAAAATATGTTCTGACTTGTTCAAAACTTTGTTACGTTTTTGCACAATAAAATTTTATCTTGTAGTGTTAGTATCACAAATATTTTTTTTGTATTCCTTCATAGCTTTCCATCAAAACATTAACAACAGAGTTTTACAAGTATGTTACCTTTCCATTAAAACTTTTATCGTAAAAGTTAGACGACAACATTATGCAACAAATATTTTATACGAGTTGACTTTTATGTATAAGCTGACTGCAATCTATAAATTTCTCGTACATTTCATTGCATATATGTGCATATGCTAAGGTTTCCACTACGTCCTGTTCCAAGGATTCCATTGACATGTGAATGCAGTAGTGAGTTCCAGAGTCAATGCAAATATGGTCAAAGCAAGCATGACAGATTAGCGGAACATTTGCTTTCCATTTTGAATACTATACATTATGCAAGCAAGCTTGACTTCAAGACTCAAACATTCACACAGGACCATCATTGACAAACTACATCCAAAAATCCCCGTTTAGCGTCTTTATGTACTTTATTGACCAATCAAAATAAATAATACAACTTGTCCGTATCAGTCTCATGAGAAGTGTCTGGTAAAATCCAGTACGTTAAAACTACCAAACCGCAAAAGTTGAATCAAGATTCACTACGTTTAGTACCTAACGCCATTACTTGCATTTCAATGAGTTCCTTCAAGTACAATAACACATACAACTTGACAGATACAATATTTTTAACTTAATCTCAATTAGCAAAACTTGGGAACAATGGACGTCATTCCTAAATATGATTAACCTATATTACATGCAAAAATGTTGCTGCTTGTGATTCTGCGGAAGACATTCACCGTCGTGTATCAATGTTTCCTATCTATAAAATATAATGTTCTTACTTTCGTAGTAATCAAATTTTCAAAAACCCTGTACTTCATTTACTACTGTAGGAGTAACATTCAGTTTCAGTACTGTTGCACTATAGGTGACTAAAAGATACACTACAACGTTGTTGTAGGCTAATGACAAATCCAGTCTTCCATATTATTTTGTGGTTTCGTTCAAACGCAATGTCATACTCCTCGCTCCACAAATGACAAGTATTTTAATTCCATGTCATTGCTGAACGTCTTCCAAAAATATCAATTCGGCTGCTAAGGTACAAAATAAAAGATTACCTCTAATGACCAGCACCTGTCTAATAATCGACAATATCTTTCAACTGGACTTCATTCTTCAAGATATGTTCTGTTTCATTAACACAAATCGTATATCTGAAGTAAATTTGTACTTGTATTGTGTGATACATATGTCTACTTTTCCATTTGGAGTTAGCTAAAAGGCTGACGAATAGCAAAATCACAGCTGCCTCGAATTCTATTCATAAACTATAGTACCGTGTTCATATCATCCTCGTTCCCGTTTGGGACTCAGATCTTATACTACTTTACAATCTAGGAATACAAATGACGCCTCGTTGTGTTACTTTAAACCTAATTCTGACGTTTCCATTCTCGCGAACCTTATTCGCTTCTGTTGTATATATATCACGAAGGAGGGGGTTAAGCCATCTGCAAAGGACCTACATCATTATATTATATTGTTCTTCCAATATGCAAGCTTACTTGATCACATATCTACGTACTTTTCTCCTTTCTTCATATGAGTATATAGGTTATCTATCCATATGGCAAGGGTGAAGCTATATGTAAAGGATCTGTCTCTGAACGAATAGCTTGACACGGTACATTTGTTAGCATTTCATTCCGTATTCAAATATGTCATTCCTCTAAAGAAACAAAAATGTCATTTTCCTTTAACTAAAGTGATGCTGGGCCCTACATTTTTATTACCTGCTCTTTTCATAGCTTTCTCACTCGATTGGTTCGCTCCTCTGGTAAACAATACATTGTGTATATTTTTCTTGTGTTACTGTGGCTAAAACCCTTAAAAAGCTCGTTAGACTGTTTAGGTCGTGTAGTTAGGTCGACATTATGCCACTTTTCCTATATTGAGCTATGTTCCTTTGGTATTTTTTAAGTAAAACTCATACTCACATTCAATTCATGGTACAGTCTCGTCATACGTTCTAGTAATTCAAACAAACTCTATATTTTACTCTAAAACGAAAAATGGCACCCTCTAACAGAAATTAATTTAAACTAAATGTGTAATTTTCTCCTAATATATCTCATCATTGTGTATTCGTCTTTCGTCTCTGCGTTCAAAAGACAAAAATAGAAATAAGATGCAAAACATACGTAATTTGTTAGTTAAGTTAGTCACCAGTTTACCAAAAACATTTATCTTCCATCTTAACTCCCTAAAAAAATGGTGGGAGAAACCTACATTGTGTCTATGTGCATGTTTTTGCTTTTGATATGCATACAATGTCATCTATGTTATTACTGGCACTGCAGGAGATTCGTTATCTCTGTGGATGTACTGCATCTCATTAGAAGAAGAAGACAAATGATTACACTAGCTCCTAACCCGTACCTAGTGTTGACAACTAGGTGCGGTAATGTGAAACAACGGCATAAAAAAAGCAAAAGAAGGAAGGAAAAAGAGGATGTATCGTTTTTCTTCACAGCGACTGAAAGAAGGGTAAAAATGGAACAGCTTTAACTAACGAAATTATTATGCACAGAATTAAACTTTTGTCTTGCTATTGATTGTTTCTTTTAAGATTTTTTCTTTTCGCGATCTTTCATGCTTAGACATCTTAAACAGTTAGAAACAAAACAAGTGAATTTTGTTAATATAAAGTTCTGTAAAGTATTGTGAGACAAAAGGTTCTATTTTCAGGACTAGACATGGATAGCAAACAAGTACAATTTGTATAAAAACAGTTACATTTATTAGTTATTCATGCCTAGGAGACACAGTTGCCATGATATATTTAACATAATTCGATAATATGTTAAGGAGTAGACTGTAAGACACAATTCTGTTAGTGTTTTACCTTAAAATGTAGTCGTTATACGATACTTTGACAAATTGAGAAGATAAACAACTATATAATGTTAAAAATACTATGCATATATACGTTTAATTAATCTTCATGGTATTATTACATTGTCGTATATCCAAAGACATTAAATTTACTTATTTATACTCTAACGATGGGGGAAAATTCCAATGTAAATGTGGCACGGTTATTAATTCTTAATACATTTTATAATTAATTAATATTACTGTACAAAAGTGATGACATTCTTTGTATATATAAACAAATACAATATTCCTATTAAAAATTAGTACATAAATTCAAGATATTACTGTATTAATGTCTCCCATTTTTTTTAGACTTGCTGGATATGTCGGAGTAATATTCTGTACTTAAATATTTTAAAGATCAAAATGTGTTCCATCACTTTTGGAAAACACTGTATATATGCCTGAGGAAGTGTCTCTTTTACTACTCCGGGCCAACGATATAAACCTACGTATGAAACAATAACATTCTGGATAGGTTCAGTGGTTTAGTTATGATGAAGACCTAAGTTTTAGATATATATTCATTGCAATTTTCATTCACTGAAATTTTAGATGTGATTCATTGAAATTTTAAAATTATGAGGGACATTCAAATGAAACCCGGTCAGTGCGTCTAACTGTGCCTTACATGTAAAGTGACACCACGTAACTGCGGGTATGGTGGCGCCATCGATTGGTAGAGAGGCTGACGCGTGCGCACCGTTTGACGTTGCATAGAGCCAGTGTGGTTTCACGCCGAAGAGAAGGTGGCACACAAGTTATCGTCCACTACCGAACATGCAGGCGAGTAAGCAGGAACAACGAGGAGTGATTCGATTTTTGGAGGCGGAGGGAGTTGGAGGCCGTGAAATGTATCGACGGATGAAGGCTGTGTACGGTGAGTACATTTTGCGTCGTTCAAGTGTTGTTGAATGGCGCAAAAGATTCCTTGAGTGGCGCGAGTCACTGGAAGACGATGCCCGTCCTGGACAGGCTCATCGTGTCATCACACCGGAAATGATTGCAGAGGTGAATGCTTTAGTCTTGGACAACCGCAGAATCACCGTGGACGAGATCCATCGGTTACTGGGTATTAGCGTGGGCACCGTCCACACTATAATGCATCAACACTTGGACTTTCGAAAAATTTGTGCGCAGTGGGTTCCCCACCAACTGACCGCCGAACAGCGCAATACTCGAATGGCGCTGTCTTTGAGTCATCTGCAACGTTATCATGAGGAGGAATACGGCTTTCTGTCGCGTATTGTCACAGGGGACGAAACATGGTGTCACCATTTTGAACCGGAAAGCAAGCGTCAGAGCAAGCAGTGGAAACATGCGACTTCACCACCTCCAAAGAATTCAAAGGCCGTGCACACCAGTTCTGGTAAGGTCATGATGTCCTTTTTTGACCACAAGGGCCCACTGCTTGTCGAGTTCCTGGAACGAGGTACCACCATCAATGCCCAGCGCTATCAAGCCACGTTATAGAACCTTAGACGAGCCATCAAGTCGAAACGCCCAGGCATGTTGTCTAATGGCGTTATCCTTCTGCATGATAACGCCCGCCCACACACGGCCAATGCGGTGAAGACGACATTGCAGCAGTTTCGGTGGGAAACGCTGGAACATCCACCGTACAGTCCCGACCTCTCCCCGTGTGATTTTCATGTGTTTGGACCTCTAAAACAAGCTATTCGCGGACATCGATTCGCCACGGACGACGAAGTGTGTGACGGTCCAGGCCTGGATCCAACAGCAGCCTACTAGCTTCTTCAAGGATGGAATCGACCGGCTAGTGTCGCAATGGGATAAATGTGCCAACAGTTGTGGTGACTATTTGTGAGTATGTGTACTGTGTATCACTACATGTGTGAGTATGTGTACTGTGTATAACTACATTTTTAGTTAATACAATCGTTACCGTTACTTTACACTAGTGACCGGGTTTCATTTGAATGTCCCTCATAATTTCGGCAAAAAAATTTCATACAATAATGTACGGAAACTATTGCCCAATATATTTTATTGATAGAGATTCGTTAAAACTTAAAACGCTGTGAAGAGGTATCGAGTTAGACTTCGTTTATGTGTAGGAAATTTAAATTTCTTCAGGTATAACCTTCAATAGTGTTAGAAAATTAATGCTGTTTTTTAGACTATGCATTGCATTTTCTGAAGATTTCATTAAAATTTTCTATAATGATAAAATTTCAAACCTAAATGCACTTCCAAGGTTTCAAGAAAATGTTCTCTAATAATAAGATTGTAAACCTAAATGAAGCTAGCAAACAACGTTAAAATGACATTAAGGCTATTGAAAATCAGCATTACGTATGAAGTGCTATAAATATAAAAGGATTTTAGTGTAAGATACAGACTTTAACTACCTATTTATTTATTATCACCTTATTTATTATGGAGTTAAGGTCACTAAACTTTTTCTTCCACTCACCATGAACATACAAAGTGATACAATAATGCAATGACATTAACATATAGATACACAATAGCATGAAACACCACCGCCACCCCACTTTTGTTTGCTTTCAAATTCTCTGAGCTAATATTTCAAAGCTCAATTGAGATAAACATTATGTTAAATGTATTTGTTAATGTTATAATAATTGTAAATGTAATTTTAAAGATTCGTAGATAAATAAGACAGTCAGTCATATAATGATAGTAATCATCATCCTTTCCTTCATCAATCACTATCCAACACTTGTATTTATCGATCAAACACTTAAAATTTTATGGTCTATATGAAATTCACTTGCAAAATAGAAAATAGTTTTTCGAGTGCACTATTGAATTTAACCTTTTATGTCCGAATATAACGGTTAATCTAACTAACTAACTAACTAACTAACTAACTAACTAACTAACTAACTAACT
>JAGDQP010015267.1:0-22126 GCA_022664845.1 Lepisma saccharinum | reverse complement strand
TAGAAACATGCGTTCCCCGATACTAAGCGACTTTTTATTTCTTCCGTGACCTCATTTTTGCTTGTTACGTATGCTCCCAAGTATTTAAATTTGTTTACTTTCTCTATGACCTCATCCCTAATTCTTATGTTTTTAATTCCTTCATTCCCTGTGCTTCGGCTTGTTACCATGTATTTTGTTTTATCTATGTTTACCTGTAGACCTATCTCATCGCACGCTTCTACTAAGACATCGGTGTTGCTTTGTAGTGCATCTATATCGTCCCCTATTAAATCTACATCATCCGCGTATACAAACAGTTGATTCAAACCATTCAATGATAGTCCCTTTTTGTCCCCTTTAATTTTTAAAATCGCATATTCTAACGCGAAGTTAAACAGTAGTGGTGACAAGGCATCGCCTTGTTTCAATCCGTTGCGAATCCTGAAACTATCTGACATATTATTACCTATCCGTACTCTGCTTATGGGGTCGCTGAGACACATCTTCACTAGTTGGACCAATTTTTTCGGTATTCCAAATCGTATCAGGATACTGTATAACTTTTCCCTTTTGATAGAATCATATGCTTTCTTAAAATCAATGAATAGCTGATGAACCGTCCCATTGTATTCCCATTTCTTCTCCAAAATTTGTCTCAAAGCAAAAATCTGGTCCAACGTGGATCTATTTCTTCTAAATCCACATTGGTGATCTCCAATTATTTCATCTACGTATACATTTAGGCGTGTTAACAGAATATTACTTAATACCTTGTAACAAGTTGGAAGTAACGAGATTCCGCGGTAATTATTGCATTCCGACTTATCGCCTTTTTTGTAAATCGGAACAATTATTGATGTTTTCCATTCCTTTGGGAGCTCCTCCTTTCTCCATATAGCACTTATCAATTTATGTAGTTCCTTGATTAGTGCCGTTCCTCCTGTTTTAATTAATTCGGCTGGAATATTGTCTATTCCTGGTGATTTGAAATTTTTCAATTTCTTAACCGACATTTCGATCTCGATCTCGCTAGGTTCGGGAATCCACGGTTCTGCGGTATGGATTTCAAATTCCTCTGTTTGTTCCCCGCTGTGTACATTAAGAAGTTTGTCGAAATAACTTTTCCACACATCGACAATTTTAGTCGGATCCGCCTGAAGATCTCCACGTTCATTTCTAATCATTCCTAACCTCGGCTGGTAACCTTTTCTTAACGAGTTTACCCCTTTGTATAGATCTCGTATGTTATTTGTCTTCCCGTTTTCCTCAATCTCCTGAATCTTCTGCGTCAGATATTCTCGCTTTTTGTTTCTGAACCCTAGTGTGGCGTTTCGTTTCGCGTTACGGTAGTGGTTGGTATTTGCTTCGCTTTTATTACTTAGCCATCGTTACCTTGCTTGTTTTCGTTCCTCATGAAGTTTAATGCATTCTTCATCAAACCAAGGTTTGTTTTTCTGTTGTTTCTTCTCACCTACGCGTTCCTTCGCTGCGCTCTTAATTGTTTCACGAATTGCCTCCCACATCTTACTTACATCAATTTCATTATTAATATCATCATTATTATTACTCGAGTCGGCTAGGATTTCGAACCTATTTGAGAGTTCGAGTTGGTAATCTGCTCTTATGCTCGGATTATTTAATAGTTTCACTTCGAATTTCAGTTGTTTTGATCCCTTGCTTTCTCTGTTCGCCATGCATAACTTTTCCCTTACTTTTGTGATCACTAATTGATGGTCGGTGTCACCTTCCGCTCCTCTGTACGACCTAACGTCCATTATGTTGGTGTGTCTTCGTCTGTCTACTAATACGTGATCGATCTGGTTGAGAGTTTTGCCGTCCGGAGATACCCACGTGTATTTGTGTATGTCTTTGTGTTCAAAGTACGTGCTCTTTACCAGTAAGTTTTTCGAAATCGCGAAAGTTATCAGTCTTTCTCCATTGTTGTTGGTCTTTTCGTGAAGACTGTATTTGCCTATAGTAGGTCTATATTTTTCTTCCCTCCCTACCTTTGCATTGAAATCACCCAACACAATTTTCGAATTATACTTCGGTAATCGGTCAAACAACCTTTCTAGCTCATCGTAGAATATATCTTTGTCGTTATCAGTAGCCACCTCGGTCGGAGCATAGACGTTTAATAAAACCGTGTTGCCCCATCGAGTACGTATCGTAACGTACGATAGTCTTTCGTTTACGAACTCTATATTCTGAACCGCCTGAAGGATACTATTCTTAATGAGGAACCCTGTTCCGAAAACGTGAGACTGTGTTCCCCCGTAGTAGAAAGTGTACTTGCCCTGTGGGATACTATCTTGACCCTCCCACCGAACTTCTTGTATCGCTAATATGTCTAGCTCGTACTTTTCGGACTCGTGTACCGCCACCTGAAGAGCGCCCGTTTGGTATAATGTTCGTACGTTCCACGTTCCTATTCTAAGGTCTTTCTTAATCCTGTTCATAGAGCCCCCTGAAGCAGTCCCAGCCCGGAGATCCGAATGAGGGACTAGTTTACCTCCGGAATATTTTACCCCAGGAGAATCCATGAACCATCTGTTACTATTTCTTGACATGTTTTAGCGGTGTGGAGTTGTCAGCTCTAGGACCTCGCAGTAAAGGTAGACATTCAAGATGTCGCCCTCTGTCCATCTCTGAGCCTTGCCGATGTCATTCATCTTCAGCCTCAGAGTGGTAATGGTGATGCTGCTTCCCCTCACCATGATATTTTTGTTCGGGGTTATCGTCCCCTAGCCTTTGTAGATCCCTCTACTAGCTGCAAGGCAGCAGTACTGGTTTTGGTCCGCCCCGGAATATTTCCGGTACCCACCATATCTGGTCGGCATTCCCCTATCCGCCACCTGGGGAGGCGCCTGGTGGGAGACCAGTAACTCCAACCCGGATAACGGTTAATCAGTAGAAAAAATCACAGACAATTTCTTCGGCAAGAGCTAACACTCATGATTTTCCGAATCCTTCACCCCCACACACAGACAGTGAAACAATAAGAGTGTCGGCAGATGATGTGCATGAGCGGATTAAAGAGGGATACCCTGGAGGCAGAACTTTAAAAGCTATCGTTTAGAGTGAAACACTTAAAGTCATTCTGAATTGACTGGGGGGGGGAGGCATGCCCCCATAAATCCACCCATGACGATGTGGTAAATAAAAGCTAAAATCATAATGAGTCTACAACCCACATAATGTTCAATTTTTGAATAGATCAACTTGTCGTATTCATATTAACATTATTATTAATATTGTTATTAAGAATGTAAGAGTGTATTGAATTATATGTTCTAAATTGTATTATGATGATGTACTATGTTTATATTCATCTGAAAGACAACATATCGTAATGTTCTCTAGATTTCTGTACGGTAGAGACAACTAATACACGGGAGTGGATTTTAGCCCTCAACCATTTATTTGTAAATGATAATAACGTTAACAAAATTGACGTTCCGTAGAAAAGTAATTACAGTTAATTTAGAAGGATGGTTTCTACAGACTTCTTCTTCTTGGGTGATCGGTATAGGATCAGGTATGAAAGATAGCACCGGTTACATAGCCACCCTGGGTGCCGGGAGTTGTACCAGTTACGTAGCCAGTTGAGTACGGACAGATGTTTTGGTTAAGGTGAGAGTACGCACCAGTTATATAGCCAACTGAGTATGCGGATGACACCAATTGCGAAGGAAACTGAGTGTCGGGTGTTTGTACCAGTTACGTAGCCAACTGACTACGGGCAGAAGTCAGGTTAAGGTGAGAGTACACACCAGTTACATAGCCAACTGAGTGTGCAGGAAGGTACCAGCTACATAGCCAACTGAGTACCAAGAAGTGTTCCAGATATGTAGCCAACTGAGAACGGAGGCAGAAGAGGAGCTGACTACCCGAGAACGAGTGATCCCTCTTGCCTTGCGTTGGTCCATTTTATAGGTGATTTGGGGGAGGGGTGTCTTCGTTCTCCTCCTTTGGCGACTTTAGCTCAATTTGATGTTTACTTGTAGAGTTGACTGTCGTCTGCTCCAGTTTAAGTGTCACAACTTGTTTACATCATGTATACACATGATTGTCCTATAAACATGATTGCTTGTTTATGTAATATCCACGTGCTCAGGAGACACGCAGAATATTGCAATATGATTTCTTTTATTTGCATATGAAGCGTACAGGGTAAGGAGGAGGAATGTGCATAAAAGGTGATTTCTCGTAAAACGCACTTGAAAGTCAAACTCCTCAACTGTAAAAATAGAAGACACAACGTTCATCCAAAAAATGGAGGCAACTCAGCTGCCTCCATTTTTTGGATCAACTTACATTCAGCCAGTTTTCGGTTGATCGTTTTACTTTCTGTAAAGTTACATAATGCGTACATATATGACTTTTCCAATGTATTTCATTGAATCAGGGTAATTTTTTAAAGTAGAATAGAAGAAAAGATAATGTTCCTTTAAAATTTAAAAAAAAAGTTGATGTGGTCGGGTTTGGATCCAGGGTCCGCTAACACACTAGTCAGATGCTCTCGCCACTTAGCTACGAAGGGAGTTGGTAATCATGGCTTTCCAAGTGATATTTATAGCTAGGATTTTACTGCGAAGACGTTTAATCATTAACAACATATTTTTGTTTTTACTACAAAGAATGTCTCGTGAGAGAAAGGAGAGATACGTTTGCTACAGTGTAAAGATTTATGCCCAACTTAATTCCTCTTTCCGCCAATGCAATCCTTGCCGTCCTCGGTCTACCAGGAAACTGTTTACAGTGTAAAAAAGCAATATAGACACTCAAAATGGCGGGGCGTTAAGTGACAAGCAAGTAACGCTACTCCTGTTATTGGATTATATAATATCCAACCAAGGCTTAAACTTCATCCACAAAACTACGTAACCTCAAAATTTCAAGTTTAGCTTACACTTCGATCAGAAAATTACCGAATTTTAAGCATAAAATAAGTTGTACGTTCACCGACAAATCACTTTGGCCAGTTTCAACCTATTTTCAGTTAACGTTAAGTTATTACAAAGAAAATGTTAAACTTTAAAATGGAGTTAAGGTTAGGAATCTTTCTACTAAAATGCTTACACTATATCCACATTTAAGAGTAAATACAACAAAACGTTAATTTTCGACTTCTGTTTCTCCATAAAGCGGAGTAACTTTCATCCATTTCGTGTTTCCACTTTTTACAGTGCATGTACTCCCATGTATTTTATATTCTTGGGTGATGTTTTGAGCTTTTGGATTGAAATTTCCTAAGCGGTTGGCTGTCATTGTGTAGTAATTGTTACGAGTGGAGACTCATTTTTTTTAAAGTGGGCATTTCCCAATTTACGAAACTACTTTGTGATAGATCTCAATATATCTTATATAGAATTTTCCAACTAATGGAACTAAACAAGCATAAAAAGATTAATTTTGTAATATCTCATAACAATCAATAAAATAAGAGATGCTAATGACACAAACTTTTAATAAATATACTTTTTGTGTTATAGTCACAGGGCGACAAATTACTAGAGAGTCAAGAAGCAATTCTCCCTTTGCCTTTTACGTTTTTAATACGCAATTTCTGTATCCTATTTTCCCTAGTCAAATCCTCGCCGCCCATGTTTGTTTCAAAGAAAGCAAAATCAACCATTGTTTCTACTAGAAATTTTGGAAGCCCCAACCGTAGTAGTATTCTCGACACTCCTCTGTTTTCGAAAGTTTCTCCATTCGATTCCGCATACCACATTTACGAATTCACTTTCGTTTCAGATCTTTATTTATTATTTCCTTTGAGTTATAGCATCCTAAAAGTCCCGAAACCCTCTACACCAGGTTAATTTAGACCATCAATTAGGTCTTATAGATGCCAAACAGTATGGGCTATCGAAAAATGTTTCCTCTAAACTTTGTTCACAATTTAGCTCTTGTTTCAAAGGGAGCAAAATCAACCTCTGTTGCCATTTAAAATTTTAAAGTTGCCCATCTGTAGAAGTATTCCCGAGACGTCCCTGCTTCCAGAAGCATCACCATGTGATTCCGCATATGTATTTTGGTATTAAGACTGTTTGTTTCGAAGATTTCTTTGCACTACCAGGTGTGTTATGGCCCTGTTCCTGTTTTACTGAATCACCCTATATTACAAAATTAGTTTGTGTTCCTTACGCTGTATTCATATTATACATGTAAAATTAACTTACATGAACTTAAGACAAGTGCTGTATTGGCAGTAGTTCGTCCATAGCACTTAAATAAAGTGTTTATTATTATTATTATTATTATTATTATTAATAATAATAATAATAATAATAATAATAATAATAATAATAATAATAATGCATCCAATAGACAACCACCACTCACATGATAACGCAACGTAGTCCCCTCCCTTGAGATGCCATTGCTGCAAATACACAGAATCTTTAAATATACTATGCCAAAATTTTAGTACACCCTTCTTGATTCAATACACGTCAAATCATCCAACACTGGTTGCATCACTATTTTAGAATATATATATATATAAATCACAGCCATATTCAATCCACTAGTGGATGAGGCCTCTCCCCGAAGGGAGGAGTTGGTCTACTGCTCCCATGCTGACCAGACGGGTTGGGAGAGGAGAGTCGAAGCTCTCACTGTGATCGCCACTGTCTTTTATTCACAGCAGCTCCCCAATTGTCCTCACGATGCTGGGTCAACACCGAAGTTGAGCGCGCTACCGACTAGGCTACGCAGGAGCTCATATATATATATATATATATTGTATGTGACTTCCTACATGTCTCTGGATAGCAGAAAACCTCTTTAAAAAAATGTTATGGGCTTATTTCTCCTGAGGTGATCATGTTGTTTCCAACATGGTGGATAGCATTTTTTGCTCCCGTAGATATATAAATTAAACTTTATGTCTCAAAAACCAGAAGAGGTAGAGAGATAAATCAAAAATCATAGTGTAGCTCCTGAAGTGTACTTTTAAGATTTGGAAGCACATTTTCTCAAAAATGAATTCCTTTATTCTAAAAACTAGGTTGAAACTAAGTAACGAATTGTATAAAATTGTATTTTTAAGCCAATTTATTTTTTGAAGGAGTTAAATATAAGGCTGCGATTTTCTACAATGTTTAGGCCTACTAACTAACAGTCTGCACAAAAAAAATCGCTGTGTGGAATCACACCATTCGTCTTCTATGGGGGTTCAAAAATGGCCCTTCGCGAAAAAAAAATGTCAGATTTCGTGCTTAAATAATTATCTCAGACGGGTCCTCGTCAAATACTCTGAAATTTGGTGTGAAAGAAGCCTTGTAGCCTATGTGGCCAACCCACAGTACAAATTAAATTTTTATTTCGAAGATCAGTGCAGGCGGGTTTTCTCCGGCATACCATGCAAATGCGAATGTGGTATTTTCATTAAGGTCACCAAGGCCCATACCTCCCAATGTGCCCAGGAGCACGAAGAACACTTTGGTACTCAATTTGATAGACGGCTGAGTGCACCTCAGAGCAACAGGCATGGGTTAAATGAAGTCAATTCCCCAGTGTCTTGGGCGGTAGGTAAACCCTGGCCGCCTGATTCGTAGTCAGACACTGGGACCTAGTACTGTACCGTATTTTGCAGACTGATTTTTTGCAGTTCACAAAAGTGATAATGGAGTGGCAGATCGTTAGAACTCCTTAATTAGACAAACGGTTAAAGCTTTAAGAATACCTTCACTGGTTTGGTGCTCACATAAAGAATACCTATTAACATTTTTCCTTTCCCCCATTTTAACACAATCCTACAATGTTAGCTGCCTAAACTCTCGGCAAATCAATAATTCAATTTGTTTGAAACTAGCAACAATTAACAATCAAATATTATTCGAATATAACACTATGTATCATTTAACAATATTAGAATCAAACAGAAGTAGCAATCTTTTAAACATATTTCCTTTTGGCTGTATATATTGCTATCCGAAGCGGAACATCTATTGAGTAAATTAAATTATATATATTTTTTTCTTTGAAAAGTATACCAATTTTTCATTTGAAAGCAGGACATTTAGAGAATTCAGAATAATTATTTCCCGGTGTAAAGTATGTTTCATGTTCATTTTTATAACATCATGTAGAATCTACTTGCATAAAATAAGATCAACGAAATAAAACGTTAAATCAGTGATGCCCAACCTAAGGCTCGCGCCAATACCAGAAATGGCCCGTTACATATCGCGTTAATAAATTGTAAGAACCAAAAACTATTTTAATTATTTGTTTCTGGCCTCTTGGTAATGTTCTTACAAACATTAGTTGTCTGTATGTGTCAAGGATTTTCTTACGTTTGCGATATTAGTGTTCAAAAGCTATAATTAAACGATGCGAACCATTTGTATGCTATTTATGTCGGAGGATGCGCTATCCCGTAAAGATGATGCTAAATTTTAATGTGGTTCATGGGCAAAATAAGGTTGGGCATCACTGCGTTAAATGAAACAGTCTTCTACAATATTACGTGTAGTCCAGAGGACTTCGTCGGGCGGTTAAAAGCTAAATCTAACTTGCAGAGAAAGTCTGGACACGACTGTAGTTGGAACAAGATTTTTCAAACATCTGCAACCTAGCTACACATTTGAACCACCAGACGAAGAAGCCATGTGGTGGAATGTACTAAATATTGTGGATTTTTGGATCATTTGGATTTACTTTTTGTTTTTAAATAAATAAGTCAATAAAAATGTAAAAAAAACTTATTTTGTCGAGTTTTAAATACATTTTGCCCTTATTAATTATTTTATTGTTATTCACGCTGCTTACAACTGCAGTCTGATTCTTTGATGTATCTTTGTCACAAATAATAACTGTTTGATGCGTTTTAAAGTATTTCTGTCTATATTTGGTGACAACATAAAATTAGACGCTTTTTGAAGACCAAAATATTTCAAGTTTTGAGATAAACGATAACAGAAAAGAGGAAACATGAAAGCATATCACCTATCTTGGAAAGATTTCAATGTCGGTGCAGTGCTTTTTACTTCTTCTTCTTATTATTTATATCTTCGTAATTTTACAGTCTTACTCGAAAGATATGTCCTTCCTCTTCTTAAAGTGTCTATTGTACAATGTTGATTTTTGGTTCATGTATGGTATATAACCCAACTTAACTAGACAATTGCAAATTACAAAGGTTCGACTCTAAGCAGGGGGCTACAGTGCCTTAATACTGCTTTCAAATTAATAATATAAAAGTATCAGAGTTCGACCCTGGCAAAGGTCACGGTTACACATGATAATATTGAATAAACAAACAGTGTTAACTTAAAGTCTTTAGGAGACTGAAACAACCTGTCTACTTTTAGTGGAGACCAGACCTAAAGCTGGACGATTTGACAATACTATTTGGTATTAAGTACAAGATAAATTTTTAACAGTAAATTGGCAGACTTACGCTCTTGTGGAATAACTTCCTTCCAACACTTCTCGACAAGCTTATGTTTGTCTTAAGATTGAAGAGAAGGTAGTGAGATACTGATACTCTGTACTAGTGTCCTTTTATACAGAAGTTTTGGAAGTTGTTATTGTCAACGAGCATACGTCATGCACTTTTACTTTTATAAATATCAAAAACAGGAACTGTTCTTATTTTTACAATTCTGGTATTGGGTTTCTATACTTGAGCCTTTATGAGGAAAACAATTCACATTCGATATTATATATCTGGAATTGAATATTTACATTCACCTAGCACTTAATGTGCATGTTAATTGATTAACATATGACAAATATTAAATTTTGATTTTAGCTTATAGATTACAATTTTGAATAGCGAATTGAGATTACGCTATAATTGCTTGCTTTGTTGTCTTCAAACAGAGGCTGAAAAATCGCATGTTGACGAGTTATTTGTTTATAACTAACTGTTATTCATTAGTATTTATTTATGGTCTTTAGGCATCTCAGGCTCAGGCCTGAGTAGCGGGGGAGAGGATGTTGGAAAGTTATCTGCCAAGTCCTAGTTAGTAGGTATCATCCCCAGAAAGTTTTCCTGGGTGTCTGCCTCAAAAGCAAATAAATGACTGACAAT
Source organism: Lepisma saccharinum (assembly GCA_022664845.1). Taxonomy (NCBI): domain Eukaryota; kingdom Metazoa; phylum Arthropoda; class Insecta; order Zygentoma; family Lepismatidae; genus Lepisma; species Lepisma saccharinum. The sequence goes on along the minus strand of JAGDQP010015267.1, from coordinate 12,096 downwards.
TGTGAGATGCTGAATAATGATGATGATCATTCTGCCTGGAGGCAGGTCTATGTGCGTGGGTGAAGTGAACCAATTGTGGTTATTCATTACCTTCCTTTGAATGATGCCGTTCTAAGGATGGTCCTATAGTTTAAAGTAAGTTGAGAATCACTTTTGTCCCCACCGGGTACCGAAGCCGAGAGTCTTCGTTACAAGTGATACAACTCTCTATCACGATCGCAGCCATCATAACGTTACGGGACATGAAGCAAACTAAGGTTATCTCAAGTTTGCCTCAGCTCACCAGGCGAATGCCGAGACAATTCCCCCATGTCTCAGGAGAATGTTCGTCGAGGGAGGTCATCCCTCACACGTGTGACGAGCTTAGGCAACTGTGTCCTGTTGAGCGCAGAGAAAATAAGCTGGCATAAAACAAAACAATGAAAAAACCAGACATCATGCAAATATGGCCACTACACACAGTAAGAGAAAGTCAGTCCTAACAGTCCATACACAGTCAGCCCTAACCGTAAAACAAATTCGAGAACATTACCTACAACTGTCTTTTTCTTGATGATATACGTAATGCATGTTCACGATTTGATAAACATTCAGAAAATGATGTTGAAAGTTAAGGAGAAACTTGCTTCCCTCTTAAACAGTTCTGCCAACCACTGTTAGCATAAAATCCTTTATTTATAAACAATGTACATATCAACATAGATAAACGTACACAAATAACATAATCGTAAAACATAATAAAGGTCAATAATCATATGTAAATTATCCAAATATATTCTTACCAGAATTCAGTATGGTAGGCATGCTCCGCAACGACAGTGAACGGTAGCACATAAGTGTTTGACAGTTATCAACGTATCTACTCGCAGCTTCCTGTTCAATATAACCAACCCTTTTCACACTAAATCGCTGCTCGCAGTGAGAGGGAGGTCAGATGTTACCTGAAAATGGAACGAATCCAATTTAGGGTAAGCACGGTCAAAATAACTTAACCTTATCTAAATGTTAATTAATCTCAAGTGAATTCAACATAACGAATCTAAAAGGAAAAAAAAAAAAAGGAAAATATTTGTAAAATTGACGAAAATCTTTGAGTACAAGAACGACCTAGCATAATATGAAATAGAATCTAAAAGCAATGGTGGATGCAATTCGCAGCAGTAAACCGCAAAGAAATAACGGCTGATGCTGGAGTGTTTAGCCTTCTCATACGTTTTAATTCAATGAATTTTAAGGATATAAATAGATCTTGACTTAAAATTAGCGCTTGACTTAAAAAGGAAAGCGGACCACATAAACGTCCAGCAAACATATTTTTCAGGACAATGTTTTTCTCTAAACAAGGACTGCATGAAGGTATTACTGCAGATCTAACAGGTAAGGCCTACTTTAACACGACACCGTTCTCAATGTTGTGTACGACTAAACTCAAGCAAACTGTAGATTAATATGTCTGAATTAATAGGATACACGTACTGTTATATAGGGTAATTCTTTACATTATGAACTTCTGCCATAGAGCACTTAAATCGCCGTTGCCCCCTGATTTTGAAGCAGATTTAGCACTCTAAGAACCAGAAAAACAGTGAAAATAACAATTTGAAGTGCATTGCTTACCTGTTCGTGAATATCTGGGACCTTACTGTTCCGTCTCGTCAAAATGACAATCAAAGACAAATAAAAAAAAAACAATAGCTTGTTAACGAAGGTAAAGTGTTCTGTTTCGTGAAAATTATTATTTCGAGTATAGGTGTACATTTGGACCCGGCCTCGCGACAGTACTTCGACCTCGACCTCGCGAACTCATTCCGACCTCGACCTCGCTCAACTTCAACATCGCGATCGAATTTCAAACTCGAACTCGCTCAACCTCGACCTTACGGTTTCAACAATGAAATGAACACCTACAGTGTCAGACATGTCTATGGAACATTTCGGATAGGTGAATAACGAACAGATAAGTTCCGAGCGCGGTGGCTAAATGGTTTAGCGCTCACCTCTGGTGCTCGGGATCGTCGGTTCGATCCCGGCTCATGCCATGTCTGCTTTGTGGATGACAAATCCCGTCTGGGTGGGTTTTCTCGCTGTGCTCCCATTGCTTCCCATCATCATCCATTCGTCCTGAGCCAAAGTTGCCTAAAAATCTTACAAATTAAATTCAAATTCAATTAAACAAGTAAATAAATATTCGATCTATTTCAAAATTGTTAATTAAAATGAGTACTTTAGTCAGACAAAGGCTATTTGGGATAGTGAATTATCTCGGAATACGAAATTGTTCATTTTAAAGTGAAGTTACGTATCTTGAAAAATAATTTTTATATTATGTATGCTGTGTGCGAATTTAGGTGTGTGAGTGGGATTTCCCTGTAACAATTAAGCATTCCCGCTGGCCAGTGTTTTACATCTCTATTGCGGATAACATTCTTCCGTTGAATCTTATAGTCGAAATGAAGTATGAAAATTGGAACAGCACTTCTTTGTTTATCCAAACTTGATTTCTTAAGCTACAGCTGTTTATGAAACCGAAGGCAAGTTTCACTTCTTTTCCAGTCCTTCTTTTTTAAGAATGCAAAACGAGACACCTCATTTTAATTTAAAGGATGAAGCACATAGCACTTTAGTGATAGTATACAGAAAAATACATATGCAGAAAATTATTTTTCATATTCTTCATATCATAAGATTTACAGTGCTGCTACGACTTCCAAGCACCACAAGTTCTGCAGCTGATAGCATTAGCATCCTCTCCACCTTCGGTAGCATTAAAATTCTTGTATTCTTGTGTTTTGAAATAATTATCTGTTAAAAGCATCCTTTTTGCCAGAGGACGTATAAGACAAACTGGGGGGACAAGAGGGAAGTATCGCCAATTCGTTACGTTCTTTGGGAAAGAAGAAAAGAATCTGTGTGCACCACGATGGCGTGCACCGAAATGAGTAATATGATCTAGTTTTACCTAGAAGTAAATAAATGTTTAAACTCAGGACAATTTGAGGAAGAATCACGAATCAATGTCTCCAATTGGATATTACGTGTCACGACACGAGAGAGTCCTCAACTGGCATATTTTAAAGATAAATTTAACTTTCAAGGCAAAATTTAATGTGGAAAATAGTAGTTTTGAATTTGATTTGACTTGAGTAGCTAAAGTTCTGGTTTATAGTTAGATCTATTTTCTAATTAACTGTAGTTCACTGATTCACTGTAGTCAGAGTAGTATATATTAGTCAGGCGATTTAAGCTAGAATACTATGAACTATGGAACTATGGAACACACGAGAAAAAAAATTATTGCATAGAAATATAATTCGTATCGTGGCGGGCGTAAGCCATAGTACTGTTACCGCCCATAAACTCATTTTATCTATCGAAATATAAGTAAAAGAACATGTAAAATTTCCATAAGAAATAAAGTTACTTCACAAAGTGTTGATCAAAACACGTGTCTGGATCAATGAAATAATCAGACAAACTTTGGTTATTGTGAAGTGTCGGGTTGTATGAATTTACTTATTTCATTATTCAACTTACATAATAGCTTGAATAGACATATATGGTTAACCCCGTTACAAGTCGGTGGAAAGATGTAACTTCGCAAGCACTCTTCTGAAAAAATGAGAAAAGAAACTACGACCTTAAATTAGGCACCATCACGGCATTTGCCTGTGTGACTAAAGGAAGAACCCTGGAGAAACCACACTTAAGATGGGCTTTCTTGCCTTTTCAAACTTCAGTCACCGACTGACGTGACTTCAATTTTTTGGTACAAATGTTCGGAGGGATTCCTGCCTCACACAGGCGACTTGGTCGCGCGGCTGAGTCACAGTTCATTTTTGTTTCCCTGAGCCAGTTTAATAAAAAACTTCTCCAACGACACCCCACGCACCTCTCTGCTCTTGTAGTTCCTGAGATTTCATTTCTGTACATGGACGGGCAGAATGAGCGGGATTATATGGTCCCTTTTAGCTATAGCTTTATTATAAAGGGGCCTCCTTAAGTAATAAATTTACTTTACTTTTTTCTCTTCTGGAGTAGCAGCACCTAGAGACCGTCATTTCAATCACGGAGTGCAAAGTTAGTGTTAAAACTTACAATACCCACACGGCCTCGTAGCTTAGTGGTAAAGTGTTGGCGTAGCATTCGGGAGGTCATGGGTTCAATCCCAGCGGCCGACCATCCTGACTGACATTTTCCATAATTCTTTCTCACTCACACCAGGCAAATGCCAAGATGGAACTTTTAACTTAGTCACTGGCCGCCACCTTCCCAAATCCTTTTCCCTCCCCTATCCCGCCTGAGCTTCAGATGCCTAAAGCCATCAATAAAATTCAATTCAATCCGCACAGCCTCGGATGACTGGCCCTCCACCTTCATCATTAAGACCCTCCTCGCGCTCGCTTCCACTTTTTTCATTTTTCAAACTCTAAGAGCATTATCAAAATTACTATTATTTACAAATTACTACGAAATACAATGGACAGCGATCTCGAGATCTTGTCGATTGATGAGTACTGAGACTTCATTTAAACAATGATGTCATTAAAAAAAACGCATCACTCAAGAATGGACAAGATCTCGAGATCGACAGAGTTTTCGTTCTAATAACTCTACCATCTGGTTCAGTCACCATGACCACTAAACCCGACACCCCTCTGCTTCTGTTTTAAACTTCAACCTCGACTTCGCCAACGGACTTCAACCTCGACCTCGCGACAGGGCTTCGACCACGACCTCGACCTCGTTCAAGCTCGACCTCGACCTCACTCAACCTCGATCTCGCGAAGGGACTTCGACCTCGATCTCGCTTAACCTCGAACTCGCGATGGGACTTCGACCTCGACCTCGCAATGTCACTTCGACCTCGACCTCACTCAACCTCGAACTCGCGATATCATTTCGACCTCGAACTCGCGAAATCACTTTGACCCCGACCTCGTTCAACCTCGACCTCGCGAACTCACTTCGATCTCGACCTCGCTCAACCTCAATCTCGCGAGAGAACTTCGACCTCGACCTTGCTTAACCTCGACCTCGCGATCTCACTTCGACCTCGCTCAAGCTCGACCTCGCGATCTCACTTCGACCTCGACCTCGCTCAACCTCGACCTCAGGATCTCATTTTGCCCTCGACATCACTCAACCTCGACCTCGCGGTTTGAGGTCGAGGTCAGACCTCGCGAGGTTCAACACCTCTGATTTCGATACCTTATCCCTATTTAAGTACGGCCGGGTTTTCTACGCTTAGACATGTCTTGTTTCGGTATTTTATGGCTATAGGAATGTAAAACGTACCATTTAGAGGAGTTTCCTGTCCTCTACAGCAGAAATAACGAACGTAAAGCATTACATATATCTGGAGTGTCCCCGTATTACAATAAACATTATCGGTATATTTTGCTTTATTATTAAGTTATACACTTGGTCACCTTATGGTTTCTTCAAGAATTTTCCTTTTAACTGCCTGTCCTTTACTATCTATAATGGGCCTATCTTTAGATGTGGCCAGCCATAATTGTAAAACTATAGAAGAAAAGTAAGTATGTTATTGTTTATTGGTATTGAGAACGTAAAAACGATAGAACATGTCATAAAAGTGTAAAGTAACAATAGAAGTTATGGAAATCCATGGAATTGTATTATTACACCAGAAGAGGAATTAATAGTACATTCATTAATAGTATAGTATAGTCCTTACCGCATGCTGGACACGTCATAATGTTACGAACTTATTCATCACGTAGCTGTAAAAATAACCTTAGCGGCCTTTCACTGAATTGCCTTCGCTCGATAGGGCGTATTTTACATAGGGCAAAACCTGGTAATAAACACCAGAATTCTTTTTTCTTAGCCAGCAGGTACAGTTGAAGCTACATGTCATAATTCATAGGCGTTTGCAATATAGCATACAGTGTAGAACGTATTGCCTGTTGGAGGGGAAAAGGACATGATGGTATGTGTGTGTTACAAAAACTGGCACATCCAATTTTTTTTTAGCTAAAGTACAACTGGGAAACAATTTTGAAGTAGTTGACATCGTTAATATTAAAAGAAGATAAGAGTGATTTATATTAATGTGAACTACAAAGCCTCCTGTTATTATTATGAGCTGCACACCGCCTAAACTGTGGATTTTCAAAGTGAATTCCGTGCCACTGGCTACTTGAAAGGAATGTGATATGCAATGAGATATTAAGGCACTATGAACCCTTTGTTTAGCATCAGGCCAACCACTGTGAAAAAATGAGGCCAGTAGAAATGTTGTGGATAACAGAAAGAATGGAATCGATGAAATTCCAATAGCCACACCCTCACAGGTTTCTGCACGGATTTTTCTTAGTCACACCAGGCAAATACCGGAATTGTATCTACAAATTAGGCGCTGTACTATTACCTTTCAACATCCTCTCCTATATCATATCCTGGCCTGATCTTGTGATGGCTTAAGATCTTTAATGTGAGGTTTTTGCCTTTGAATTTTATTTATGGTCTTTAGGCATCTAATGCTTAGGCCGGGATAGGAGAGGGAGAAGGATTCGGGCAGGGCCTATGTTGAAGATGCCATCTCGGCATTTGCCTAGTGTGACAGAAAAAATCCTGGAAAAAGCTATCAGGATGGTCAGTCGCTGGGATCAAACCCACGACATCCCGAGTGCTACGCCAACTCTACCACTGGTTTCTTCTTCTTATGTATGTCTCCATTTTAATTCGTTCTGTTGTGTTATTCAACATCCTAAATACCATACTCTGTACTCGTGCAGAATTATAAAGCAATTGCCTTCATATCGTAATAATATTGTGCTTGTTAAGACATGTACGTTTCAAGTGTGTGCTTAATACCCCGAAGATTTATCATTGTGTGCTTAATACCCAGAGCCGGGGTAATAAACACATCTGAAACACCTGTTACATTTTGATTATTTTTCATGTTAGTATAGGCTACAAAGAAAAAATACTTTTTATTCTGAGGTGCAGTATGATGCATGCTTACATGTGATTAACATGAGAGTAGCATTAACACCCACACTAACTTTTCATCTGGAATTTTATGGCGGTGAAAAATGAACACATTTTTCACCCCTATTTAACATTGAATTTAATTCACATTATAAAAGAGTACGACGCCTTGAGTACGGCACCTCGACCTAACCCCCCAAAAATACACTTGGGGTTGTTGTGAATTTAATTAGAATTTAATCTATTACATAAAAGACTATGAGCCATATTGCAGAACCCTGAAGACCTACAGAACATGCAATCGGTGGGAATAGCAGACTATTTCCCCAGTAGCCGTGGTGTATTTGCTAAAGACTACGAGCCATGGTATAGCGGAGCCTAATGGTTCCTAATTGCCAAATTTACGTCGAATTATCACCAAACTTTGAATTTAGGTAGTTTATAATGAGAAACGACAAGGCTACAATTTATCCCCTATTTAACATAGCAGAGATTGCATAAAAAGCTACGAAGCGATGGTGCAACCCTTATTTAACATAGCAGCAATATATGCTAGCTACGCTATTTAACCCCATATGAACCCTTTCCACCTCTATTTAACATAGTAGAAAACTACCCAACACATTTTAAGAAAAGCTACGACCCCTATTTAACATAGCAGAGATTACATAGGCAACAGGTTTACAAGCACAGCACAGAGGCTACGAGGCATCCCTTACTTATAAAAGACTACGGGCACATTTTCCAACCCGTATTTAGCATAGCAGAGATTATAACAGAAATTTGAAGTCAGTTTCTATACCACATTCTATAACCTAGGCAAAGGTTAAATATATCTCGTAAACGGCTAGACATACTGAAATTCTGTTTCAAGATTTGGTAAGTGGGAATTAAGTACTATTTGTGAAAAAAGTCGTCACCTCGAGGTCAAAGGTCAAATATTGAACAGTGTATATCTCGTAAATGGCTAGACATGTTGAAATTCTGTTTTCACATTCGGTATGTGGGCATTAAGTACTATTTGTGAAAAAAGTGGTCACCTCGAGGTCAAAGGTCAAATATTTAAGTGTATATCTCGTAAACGGCTAGACATATCGAAATTCTGTTTTCATATTTGATACGTGGGTATTGAGTACTATTTGTGAAAAAATTGATGACCTCAAGGTCAAAGGTCAAATTAAATGTTAGTTTGCTAGCTTCACCCCCCCCCCATGGTCCGCAGAATTATGAAACATATAACGCAATTTATTTTAGGTACGAGAATGTTAAATATAAAAACAACATATTTCTAGCTGTTGCCGTTGATGAAATATAATGGTCTGAATTTTGCTCTTTTGGTGCCAGAACTATATAAAAAATTAAATTATGTTATTTTGTTCACGGTGATGCAGAATGAGAAAACAACTCTTTCTACTTATTATTGCTTCCAAAATATGGCTTTCCAATTTTGTTAAATTTTGACATTTTAGATGCAGAAATGAGAAACTCGCGAATTATATGTTATTTGGGTTGGTGAGGCTGAATGTATATTTGCTTCTCTCTTCCACCTACCCTTTCCAAAATATAGCAGGTTTGAATTTTGTTGAATTTTAATATTTTAGGCGCAAAATTGAGAAACTTGCAGATTACATGTTATTAGAAGTCGGTGATGCCTAATGTGAAATTTGCTTCTTTTTACCTATTGTCGCTTCCAAGATATGGTGGTTTGAATTTGTCGAATTTTAGACGCAGAATTGAGAAACTTGCAAATTATGTTATTTGAATTGGTAATGCAGAATGTGAAATTTGCTTCTCTCTACGAACTAAACTTTCCAAAAATATGGCGACTCTTTTGGTCCCCCAGAATTGAGAAACTCACTGTATTCGATATTGGGGATGCAGAATATGAAACTCGCTTCCCAGAAATATGAAACTGCAAAATGCGTGTTTATTTAGGCCTAATATAAGGTTTTGAAACAAAAAATTATATTTGCTAATGCATGTCGTCTATGCATTGTATTCGCTAATTATTATGGGAATGAAATTTGTATGCACTCAAGTTCTACAGTATGTGAAATTTAAAACCGAGATTGTATTTGCTGCTGTATGTCCTCGCTAAAGAATAGATAATGAAATGGGGTATTGAGATGCTATTACAGTATGGAAAATTTAAAACTGAGATTGCATTTTGCTGCTGTACGTCTTCAGTAAAGAACAAAGACAATAAGATAATGAAATGTACACAAAGCGCAATTCTACAGTACACGAAATTTAAAACCGAGATTACACGGGGCTTCCACTGGAATTGAATGCATCTATTATTTAGTAGCTGATACAGGGGCTGCAGGAAAGCGTGGTAATTGTAATAATTACTATATTCACATGGAAGACATTAGACTCTTAGCGCTATACAGCCCAATGTGAAATTGCACGCTATCTCCTCAAATTGTATATTTTTTCTTTTGTTTGCTGGGAGTATACGAGTCGGCCGACTATTGCTTGCTTCCGTGTGCGCACTGCCACCTATTCAAATGTTTACCATTTTCTGGTCTTAAAATTGAGAAACTTGCAAATTTTCACGCTAATACAAAACTTCTTTCGCTTCCACAATATGGTTGTTTGGTCTGCAAAGCAGAGATTACACATGTTTAGCACCAGGGAGTAGCCAAATGCACAAAACCTTGAATGCGTCTAGTAACTAGCAAAATTATTTGGACCCTGTAGTGTTTGTACAATATATGGGATTTTTTTACAGTCAACAAAATAATGGTGTGTGAGATGTTTTACAAAATAGGTACGAAAAAATTTCAACGGCATTAATTTCGGCGGTACTAATTAAAATAAAGAATGCAAAATTAAAAAAATATTAGAGCAACAAATTAGCGTTCTTTAAATAGTTTCGAAAATATTCTCGTGCTACGAATCTTTAGAAATAGAAAAAAGTAGGGGTTCGCCGTAGCTAATGTCAAAAAAATATTAACGAGTTTGCTCTATTTACACTCGACTAGAGACTATACTCGACCTAACCTATAGAACGGTGTATAGGGGGTGAAATAAATTTTCGGTTGCTTAAAAAAACATCACAAACTAACACATTTAAACACCAGTAAATATCACCTTTCCTTTTTCTTGTTCGCTGCTGCCTTAAGAGGACCCAGCTTGATCTTAATTTTAATATTTAAATCTAGTTGTCTACTCTCTAACTCGTGTTCCAACCAACAATTAGAGACATACAAATCGGAAATACCTGCAAATTTTAATACATACCGAGTCTTACCTCTATACTCTAATAACTGCATAGCTTCTATTAATAATTCTTCTCCTTCCTGTAAATCTTCTAATCTTTGGCAGTGACTCACTTTAACATCTCTCTGTATTGTTCCTATTGATATAGTGTCGATTTCGTCTAAAGGGTCCTGTTTCCAATTAAATTTTTCCTTATTCTTAAAAACTGTATCATTCGCAATAGCACTTCTAATACATGTAAAGCGATATCCATTAAAATATTTTACACCACCTGTTACGAAGGAAGCAAAACTAATATGGTTTGGGAAATAAACAATTCTAAGTTCATTATGCTCTAGGAAACAAAATCCTACATTCTTTAAATAAGGTACATTAGAATATAGTTCCAGAAACATATTCTTATACCCGCGTTTTACATAACAAACAAGCTTATCTTCCAATTGATCATTCTTAGCTACTAATGCACGTACATATTTAAAAGACTTAACCTCTCCAACAGTAAAAGCAAACACAGAATAAGAACAATCTGTATCGAAGGCTTTTAGTTCTTCTTCTTCTCTCTTTAATAATATCTAATAATTCTCTATATCCCTTCTTTCTTTCTTCTACAGGTTGTTCATTTAAATTTCGATATTCTACATGCATTTGTTGTATTTTTAGCTCTTCTAATTCATTAGATTGCTTCTTAACGGACTGGAAATAAACCTTATTAGGCGGCGATATTTCTCTTACAGTACACGGATATAAACGATGGGTAATATTAATCCTCTTTCGAAACACCTCCGGAAGAACATTACTTGTGTCCACTAAACCAAGAGCTGTAAGATTAATGTCTTTGGAGATAGTAGAAAAAAGAGAAGTACTCTTACTAAAATATGTTTTTCCCTCTTTTAAATAACACTTCTGGTCTATAGATATTCGATCCTCCTCCTCGCACTCTCTTACAACAACATAATTAAGAGGCAATGTGTTTAAACTAAAAGCAGAAAGTACAAACATTAACTTTTCTCGATCTTCGCTCTTATCGGGTAACTTTACTTGGAAACCTGTTAACTTCGTAGTGTGTAAATTCCCCCAATAAGCATAACTTAAAAGCTGATGTGTTTTATTGACTAGTAAACAGCTGTTCTGTAAACTGTCCGTTAATTTTGTCCACATCTTAGAAATCGGAACCTTATAAACCGGAGCGTTTGTAAAGTATTCTTTGCTACGTAAAATTAGATATAAACAGTCTTGTATCGGATCCCACTTGTAACATTGCTCATCGGAATAGTTAAAGATAGTAGTAGATTCTAATCTCGTAATCCCATTTTCTTGTGCTAAACTACTTTTGAATGTTTCTTTTAATCTTTTATCGTTACAATTAATGTACTATTTTGCGATATATTTTAATAGGTTGAAAGCAAGAAAATGTTTTAGGTGATTGATAAATAAACTCAAGAATTGGAATAAAGCGTGTAGTAGGCGTTAGTCCATTTGTTTGAACAAGATTACAACAGAGAACATCCGGAGGGGGAGGGAGAAGAGAAGATCGCCCCCATCTCCATGTCCCCTATGTGGAAAACTTTTTATTATTTGAGTCGTAAAGTAAGACCCTGCCCATTAGCTCTTGATTTTTCAGCTTTGTTCAACCACCCCCCAAATTTCAGCCTGGATCCGCCCCTGGTTTACAATATTATGTACGATGCTATAAGTTATCCTAAGTCATGTTTTAAAAACTGTAGAAGGTTCATGAAAAAATAATAAAGACTGATTAAATATTAAAAAAAAAATAGCCTATTACAGTTTCAAAAAAAAAAACTCAGTACATTTGTGTTATTATTGGAATTTACATGTGCGACAAGATAGATTCCATTAAAAAAGGTGGTGTGTCCGCCCGTTTCGACGGTGATTGCGATGGGTCGAAGCTCGAAG
>JAGDQP010015266.1:0-32534 GCA_022664845.1 Lepisma saccharinum | reverse complement strand
AGTCAAGCCTTCAATGTCATGCAAAAATAATGGATTACTTTTTACTACACCAGATATAACCGAGATTTAATGCCCATTCGAGAAAATTGCAAGTTAGTACCTAGGTAAAGCTAAAAAAAAGATAAAGCTATCCCCTGTGCAATACGCACGCGCCGTGAACAGTGCATGGGGGAGGTAGAGGTAGCGCTCCACATTTTCTTGACCTACAGTACGAAGTGAGGTGGTCAGTCTCACGCTCGACCGCCTTTACCTTCCCAAGGCGCCCAGGAATACTAAGGACACTCTGGTACTCAATTTGACAGGAGGCTGAGTGCACCTCAGAGCGCCAGGCATCACGTAAAAAAGTTACTCGGCCTGAGCTTTATATGCCTAACGGCCATAAATAAAATTCAAATTAAAACATTACAAAGGTACTATTCGAAATCTTGATTCATGCTATTCCTTGTATATTTGACCTGCAATATCAATTTCGCCGCTGTACATTGGGTACAAGGGTTTTGCTTTAGCACTAGTATATATCTTCTTGAGTGTGTGTGTCCTTAACTATAACCGAATTAGCAACTTCAGTTTAAGCTTCTTACATATAATTACCCCCTTTTTTAAATAAAGAACTCAGCAAACAACGATGAATTAATCTATAATCATATCTACGTATTAAAACTTGAGTTCAGTTGCATTGCGTGAAATTCGTTTACTTAGGTAACTGGCTCCTTCCACTCCCTTTTCTACTTTGTCCGTTGGAAACAGAAAAATCAACACGTGTCTCTTCCACTGTAAAGATGACAATCTGCCACAAAGCATAAAACCATAATGAATTGTTGATTATCGAAGGAACACCAAAAACTCACTACTAAACATCTGTTTGATTAGGCTGTAACATGGCGAGTTACCATGACGACCTACCGGATATGACGTAAGACTTTAGCCACCCATTGTTTTAAACAAATTAAATGTGTGTTTTTGTTTAAACCAGTGGGTTTTTTTTTACTTTAAAAAAGTTTTAAACAAAAAGAATATGTTTTAAACAGAAAAAAAACGTAAGTGTTTTAAAAACACTGGTGGGAGAGCAAGAACAGACGCTAAATTTGCTTAGTTACAAGGTTAGATGAGTACTGTTTCCTGCATGAAAGCACGTAAGAAGTGCTCTTCTTGATGTGATAACAATAGTATTTTGAATAACGTAAAAATAGGACTGGACGTGATTTGTAAGTTTACGTGTACTTTGATAATGGCCCAACTGAAAACTGTGCCTTATTTTCGATAAAGATCAAGCAAACTGGACAACACGAACGGTGCACGCGGATTTTCCATATGGCCAGACGAGGAAGGCATCACTAGTAAAACAAGGCCTGAGTAGATGAGTCAAGGGTTGGGTTAGCAGGAATTTATATTCAAATTTGCCTATAAATAGGTTGGAGTACGAAGGGATCATTCTTATCACCGTATTTTCCTTACTTTCAGTCGATCTTTGAAAATAGAGCAGCATGGTACCAAAAAATTGGTAACATACAATTATCTGACAAGTGCACAACTGATAGAATGTGAGTAATAAACTTTAGAAAACGATCAAAATATTCGATAAGAACAAGTTGAACAAAACATTACCTCCGGAGCTCTTATCCTTGGATATGGTGTTCCCATCTTCTCTAGTGTCTACAACTTTCATATTTATTTTATACAACTGGCAGTGGCTCTCCTGACCTGCCACAAAATAGGTATGCTTGGCACAACTATAAGCTGCGCAATTCATTACAACGGTGGGTCCTGTTTCATGTCGTATTACCTCTTCCGCAACGAATCTTCGGCCATCATGGGACAATTCAAATATTTCCTGTAATTATCAAATACATAAAAACTTAAAAACAAAGAAACTTTTCAACATTAGGACAAAAATGTTGTCTTCTAGCTAACGTTGCTTGACATGAATTATTTTACATAAATATATAAAAGCCTACCTGGATGATCATAACATCTGACACGATACAGAATTCGCTTAAGCAGCCTGTTCAGTTAGCCATTTTATATTGTTTGAATGTTTACTGGGATTTAATATGTGTATGTTTTGAAAGGTCGAGTTTATGAACTCCAATGGTCACACGATTACTATGATATTAAACGAATCCTACAAAACCATTAAATTACTATTACGAAAGTCGTGTTCACTGGGAAATGAAGAAGAAATCTTGACTATCGCAGTCAAAATATCGAACAAATCCATTTCTAAAAATTTGAGGAATATAAAACGCCTATATGGATACGTTCTTAACAATATGCACACTATCGCAGTTGATTCAATTAAGTTTCACTTGGTGTTAAAAATGATCAAAGACACAACTTAAGCTGCATTAAAACTGCTTTTTGTGGATATCAGTGGTAGTTGAAGCAGAACTAAACAAAACCTCAAGCGTCAGTTCCACTGCTCAATAACGAATTTCACTCCAAATTTTTGGAAGTTAGTGTGTATTCTGAAGAACTGTCAGTTAAGTATGAGAATACATTTGGAGTGTCAGTTCGCTTTAAATGCCGATACTAAATGTTTTAAAATATAATGCGTGTTCATGAACTACACCGACAAACTTCGGGAGGTGATTCCTCACATCTAAACAAGACAAATTCCTCTTGACAAATTTTAGAAATGTCCACAGTTTCGAAGCTACAGGCTGCCGAAAGTGTAGGAAAATGAACGTTAGAGCTTCATATTTCTAACACGACGAACATTAGAGCTGATGCGGCATGGTACCGTCAAAGACTTTAACTCTCCACTAACCAACAATGCATATTTCAAACTTCCACGATGGGTGTGCAAGGAAGGGATTCCCAAAAATTCTCTGAAGTAAAAATGGGTCGAAATAATAATTCCTTTGCGCCAAGTAGATATCTCAAGTAGATTCCATATACAGAACGATTTTCTAAAAAAAAAAAAAATAAAGAAAATGCGTGGTTTCATAACAAGTAGGAGTACGAACTGCATAATTTTATCGAACTTTTTATTTTATTTTTTTTCTTATGAAAGAGATTGAACATCATTGCCCGATTGGATGCTGGGGATGACGTACATCATCTTTACTCACACCGGAAATCGTTTAGTTCATGCTCATTTCTGAATCCTCTACTTTTCTCGTGCGATAATTGCGGAATTTTGAAATATGCATTTTTAAATAGAGCAGGTTTAAAGTCCTTGACGGTACCATATCGCATCAACTCTACTGTTCGTGGTGTTAGAAATATCAAGCTCCAAAGTTGATTTTCCCATTCTTTCAGCACCCTGAAGCTCCGAAACTATGAACATTTCGAAACTTCGTCAGAAGAACTTTCGTCTTGTTTTGATGTGAGGAATCAATCACCTCCCGAAGTATGTCGGCGTAGTTCATAAATACGCTGTATACTTTACAAAGGATTTTGGTATAATATATCACTATCTACGGGTGGACTTACCGGAACGAATACGCATATATCGAGTTCTGCTACTCTTGCATTATAAAACGGAGAATTTCACGCTTCTATTTCAGAATTTGTCGTTTTCAAAGACCATGCAATATTTTGCGTTTCGACGTGTAGAGAAAATTTTCCGCA
Source organism: Lepisma saccharinum (assembly GCA_022664845.1). NCBI lineage: Eukaryota > Metazoa > Arthropoda > Insecta > Zygentoma > Lepismatidae > Lepisma > Lepisma saccharinum. The sequence goes on along the minus strand of JAGDQP010015266.1, from coordinate 28,961 downwards.
CGCTTGCAAAAGCAGGGTTGGCAAAATAAAAAACATTTTTTTTTTAATAAAAACCAAACAACCAGATATTTCTGGTTTAAACCAATTTTTTGTTTACATACTCTGCTTTATTTATTTATATTAGATATGGATAGAAATAAGTTTGTTTCTCCTTAATGTACTTATGCAGCAGTGGAGTTGTCAAGGACGGGAACTACAGCTACAGCTTAAAGTGGAATCCAAACCACTATTCGGTTTGCACCTGAGATAAATTGTCCTCCACCTGGACTCGAACCCGGAACCTCTTGATTACAAATGCGATACGCAGGACACCTAATAGAAATACGTTGTACTGAACTTGCATACTTGAGAATATGATTATTAAGATCACTTCAGAAGCACAAAAAGATATACAACTGCACAAGTGAAATCACTGTACAGAGTTATACTAACTAACTCTATGGCTTACGGAACTCGCACGTTCATCGCCGCAGTAACAAACGTTCGCCATTGGATTCTATCCTGGGCAACATCAAGCCAATTTTCATCACAAACACCTACTTCTGGAGTTATACATATTAAAATAAATGGATAATTTCAAAAGACTACAGAGTTCAGATCTAATTTAGTCCAAGCTAGTTCACTGAGTCAGAAATACATAGACTTAATTTGTATATCAATAAAAGAAGTGAATAAAGATAGTACGAATTATTTGACTTCGCTCTGGCTCTGAACCATCCATATATATATATACATATAGAAAATACTTTTGATTTCAATAAATTCGTTTCCTTTTTTTTTTTTTATGAGAAAAAATCTTGTACGGAATTTCGGTGTATTTTATCATACTAGACATTATTAGAACAAAACAATATTTAGAATTTTTGCTTTGATTGTAATTGCATAATAATAATAATAATGTACGTCACTGGATGCACTCGATAAACTTTGCCAACTTCTATCAATGTATCTAAGCAAAGTTAACTTTGGCTTCTCTACGAAACAATGCATTCAGGCAAACAGTTCATTTGTTTCGGATTAGCGTCCTTATGTAACAGCAAGGTTATGAAGGACAAGACTTACAATGACATCCGAACCACTAATCGGTTTACACTTTACAGAAATTCTGTGGCCCCATCGAGAATCGAACCCGGGACCGTTTGATTAGAAGGCGAAAATTATATAAAATTAACGCAAATGGTTTAATATGTGGAATCGTCACCACAAAGTTTACACTATTTGTGGCATTTTTGCTTTTATTTTTATTTATATTTTTCTTTTGCTTTAAACCATTTTTTTAACACCTGGTTTAAGATAAGGTTTAAACCAGCCAACCCTGTACAAAAGTAAAACTACTGTCAAGAAAATATGTATGCCCAACAACTGAAAAGAAGTTTCTTCGTTGCCATTTCACAGAGAAAATCGCTACAAAGCTGATTATTTTTGTATGATGATAAAATTTGGTATAGACCAAAAAAGATTTTTAAGATTTCATAGAATTCCATACGAAAATGTATTTACCGAGTGGAATCTATACAACTCAGCCCACCATGCTGTTGTTAACACTGATAAACTTTATTTTATTTGGCCATTTTAGCAACTACTGAATTCGGCCCGCCATGATTAAATAAATGTATGCAAGTTTTACAATCCACGAACACCTATGCCCTTGACAGAATTCGAACCCACAATCTCGTGAACGGTGACCGGCCACTCGCGGTGCAGTGGCGAAGCATAAGGCCGCTGCTGTCGACCCCACTACTGAATTGATTTTTATTCAGTCACACAAGGCAAATGCTGAGCAAATGTTGTACATTCAGCTTAGGCTCTGCCCTCTTATTCTCTACCCTACGCAACATAGGATTTAAAAAATATTTTCTGAGTTGTTTTCTCCTCAACCCACCAGGCTAATGTTGGGAATAAACCTTCAACTTACTGTATGACCGATACCTTCCTTTATACTCTATTACGGAACCTGAACATTTTCTGGTATGTCATGAACGGTAAGTTTTTGGTTAAATTTTCTGATTTACTCTCTTCAAATAATTTCAACAAAGAGAAAGAAAATTACTTATTTTTACGAGGGCGATTGAGATACAGGAAAACTAGGAAAAGTGGAGGAAGTAACTTTTCTGCTAGATTCTCGAAGTCGAGAATAAAAATATTTTCTCTGTTATTTTTCAAGGTCAAGCTAGCAATTTCTAGAATATCAAAAACAGGAAACTTTTAGTTAAATTCCGTGATATTTTTCTGTTCAAGGCATACAATTTGATGTTAAATATGAGTAACTTGAATGTAAATTTTCATGTATATAGGTTTGAATGTAAATTTTCATGTATATAGGTAACCCAGCTGGACACAGAGAACACTACAAATCGACTGCCGACTGCGCGGATGGTTACGTAACACAGTAACATTTTATCAAACAGGAGTAATTTGCACGTGATTTCTATAAATGGTACCCAGAGAGAGCAATGCAGAACCAACTGTAAATTTTATTGTGTAATAAAGGGGGCAGTTCTGAGTAGAGGAAGAGATGATTCAAGTAGAGGTGACGATTCCGTAAATAACTATGAATGGAAGTGTCGCAAAAGCTCGATTTCATAATAGTAACCGTTAGCGCTGGCATCGTTTGTAATCCGCTCGTAACAAAAACATAATGGCTAGGAACTCACCCAACTTACAACTTAATTTTAAAAAAATATGATACCACTTCGTTTTTAATACCTTAGTAAATGTTTTAACAGAAATAAAATCGTTAGTAACCGAGCTATTAGAAAAACAATTTGGGCTAGGCGAACTTCAGGTTTACTATCTAAACACGAGACTGCCCAGATTAAATACTGAAACCACTCGCTATGTTTATAATCCAAAGTTAGAAACCGTTAGTAACAGAATCATAACGGGGGTATCAGAAAAGCTTGGCTCGGGCCAAATTCACGTTTAGCTGCTGCGGACGATATTGCCCAAATGAAATACCCAAACTGCTGTATTCCGATAGTAACGAAAACAAAATCATTAGTAAGCGAATTTAATAGTTTTTGTAAAAACTCTATGGGTCGGGCTAGTGCAGTTGGGCCGACAACGTTAACTTTTTTTTAAAAAAATAACATATCACATCGTTTGTAATTTGCTTGTGAACGTTAGTAACAAAATCAAAATTGTTAATAACGGAATAATACCAAAGATACTAGAGAAACAATTTGGGTCAGGGGCAAGGTTGATAGATTTAAATCAGTTGATTTTTTTTAAACAATGATTTAAATCAAAAATATATTATTATTTTTAAAAAGGAGAAATAAAGTGCAGTATTTTTAATTATTCTGTGTTTTGAATCCTATGTAAGGCTTGAAATTTAAAAGTCCTTATGTGATGATAGGATCTTAATAATGTAAACCAAAACCAAAGTGATCGACAGAGAATTTTAACAAACTATTGGTTTGGTTCATTTCATATTACACGTGAATCTTTAGAGGAGAACGTAGGAACTCAATTCACATTACAAGTTTACAATTTGTAATACAAATACTGTTTATTTTGGTAATATATACGAAAACGAACACACAGAAAACCGAAATAAATTCCGTTTTTGTTTACAAAACAACAACTGTTGTTTTGTAACATTACCTACTTTGTGTATTTGTATCAAATTATTTGATTTCTTCACAAATTCTTCAAATGCAATTTATACTCATGGAAGGATGAAATCAGGGTATCTACTGAATGCCAATTTTCAAATTCCAGGTTTTCCAGGTCTATTTCTCTACTTTTTCCAGGCCATTAATTTATAACATTTTTCTTGTTAAAAAAAAAGTTATTTTATTTTATACTATTTCTTTAAATCACTTATAGAACATGAAAAATGAATAGTTATGTACTAACTAAAATGTACGTTTTCGAGAGATTTCAAACAAGAAAATAAAGTACAATATTTGCTACCAGAAGGCAGTTGAGAAAATTGTGCAGTCCCAAACAAACAAATAGTAGAACCTAAATGTATGATTCATATTTTTTTAGCCAGATGACTGGCCCTCTCGTTGGTGTGGGATCGATAAAATATGTTTGCAACACTAACAATTCTAATACTTCGGCCCAAAACTTCACCCCTTGTCTTTTAATATTGTCATTAATTGTTCTTTGTCCTTAGGAATACGCTTATCAAATTTAAAGTTTCGAAGTTTAACAATTTTCATATATTCTTCTCCTTAAAAGATTTTCTCCCCTTCCCCCAAGGGTGTCTAATCGAGAAACTAAGATAACAATTACTAGTGTATTGAAACGAAGAACTTTCATGCCAAATATCATGTTCCTAGCTCAAGCGGTTTCCAAGTTGCATCCCACCCCACCCTGTCTGAATATTGAAGTTACAATAATTTTAGAACTTAGTTTAACATAAGACACAAAATGCATAAGCACATTAGCCCAATTAGAGAGTAAAACAAGACATGCATGATTAGAGGATAAGAGAAAGTTAAAATGAGAAAAACAGGGCATAAATCAAAAAGAAGTATAGCTGACATCAGCTCCGATACCCTCGGGGTCGCCACACATGTACTCACAAGAAGTCTGAGAGTCCCTGAGAGCATCTTAAAAAAAATAATTACTTTAAGTGCCTCGTTCTGTAACCTCGATCTTCGTTCTTGGTGATTTTCTTTGTTGTAGGAAGTATCGGGGCAAGCACCTTGGCTTCTATCCTTTTAGTTTTATACACTTTTTTCTTCTTCTTCTTTATTTTTCCTAACTGGTAACAAATGCAACTGTCGTACCTGCTTTGTTTTCACTTCTTACTTCTTCTTCTTATTATTTTTTTCATAACTGGTTCGGCCGGGAGTTGTACTTTTTTCAGTATGGCGAAGAACTTCCTCCTCTCTCTTTCAATTAACTTGGGTTCTGGCTAGTGTTCAAGTGCAGTTGAGCGCCTATTCTGGTTTTTGCCCTCTTCAAGAAAACTCTTCTCGCGTTTCTCTATCTTCTTGTATCACCTTCTTTCCTCTTTCTTTTACACATTCCGATTCGCGGTAAATGTCTCCGAGAGACAGACATCATTGCATCCACTCCCGCAACAGATGATTTAGTTGCATGTTGCATGTTCATGCGGAGATCGCCAGAAGTTGGAGAGCGGTCACTCTTCAGGGCGGGACTTTCCGGGGGCCCTGACATTTCAATATTTTTTCAAGCAGTTGAGCGCCGGACTCGGTGGAGGGCAGATTGCTCTCCAGCGAGTTCCACCAATAGGAAACACTGTTATTTCTTCGAATCACACGGCACTCTGGTGACCTTAAATTTACAAATTCAATAAAGTTTATTTTAAATTTAATAAAGTTCCTAATATTTACGGTGTTCATATTACTTTCCTAAATACTTTAATAAATGTTTACAGATGATATTATTTTAATAAACGTTATTTTAAATGTTTACAGAGGAAAATTAATAAAGTGAAAAGTTAAAAATAATGACTTCAAAAATAACCACGTTTCTGCTCGAATTCCAGTTTTTTCCAAGTTTTCCAGGCCAAAATAAAATTCCAGGCTAATTTCAGGTTTTCAAGGTTTTCCTGGTCAGCAGATACCCTGACCACTATTGATTTTACTGCATTATATACATTGAATTAGCAAAACTAATGGGATAGCAGGTCACTGATTCGCGGGTGGACACCACGTGTGTTTCACGCTCCCTACAGGGCACCGCGACGGCTCCAGTTGTGTGTGAGACCTTACAGGAAGTGGCTATGTGAGTGATTCATCGTGAGTTGGCAGCATTCGAACGGGGCATGGTGGTGGGTGGCCAACGCATGGAAAGTTCGATTTCGGCGGTGGTGCAGGAATTCCGTTCACTCATTCAATGGTGTCCAGGGTGTACCGAGAATGGTTGGATGAAGTGTCACAGTCCACAACAAACACGATACCGGGCATTAAGCCGCCCTCAATGACCGAGACCGGTGACATCTGGGACAAATGGTCAACAGAGACAGGAGGGCGAGAGTGCGAGAAATCACGGCCCAATTCAACACTGGCCGCGCTAGAAACATCTCCTAGTGGACAATCTGACGGAACATGCGTAATGCGTTCCCTCGGGTATGGGAGCCGTCACCCTACACGGGTGCCACTGCTAACCCCGCGTCATCGGATTTTCCTGCTTGTATTTGCCACCAATCACCTCGGATGGACACTGCAACAGTGGCGTAATGTCAGCTGGTCCAACAAATCACGGTATCAACTGTACCATGCCGATGTGGCACCGTGTGTGGCGCATATCTCATGAAGTGATGGATTCCGCATGCCAATAGGGTGTGGTCTAGGGCGGTGGGGTCTGGAGCGCGTTTTTCTGGTATGGAATGGCTCCAATGTCGTCCGAGAGTATGCAGTGGAGGTCCAAAGACTAAGCTGGTCACCCCGGAGCCCTGATACGAACCCCAACGAGCATATCTGGGATACCGTTGAACTTAGGCTCCGTGCACTTGATCCACCCACGAAAAGGCCACAACTGGTTTCCGCTCTGCAGACTGTGGTGTCAACTGCCTCTAGAAGTGTACCAGGGACTTGTACTCACTTCCACGCCGTATCGCTTCGCTCCGCAGGGCCAGAGGGGGGGGGGGACCAGATATTAGGTGATATTATCACATGAGTTTTGCTAACTCAGTGTAGCTCTCATTGAATTGAATTTTATCTAAGGCTTTTAGGCAACTTTGGTTCAGACCGAAAGGATGATGATGGGAGAATTGCCGGAATTAAGGAAGTGAGAGGAAACGAGAGAACCCTGAGAAACCCCGAACACACGGTTTTTGGTCCCCATAAAGCACACATGACACGAGCTATGGTCGAATTGGGGACGGACCATAATTGAGCGTTCTACCACTGAGCGACCGCGGCTCCAAAATAGCTCTCATACTTTATGGAATATTGCCATAGGTTAGAAGGAAAGCTGATGCGTAGAAACATTGTAAATTGTTCCTTTTTCGAAGTTAATTACGGTATATACCTGTAAACCACCTCATTCATTGTGTATCGACAAAAGTAAAGTAAAAGTTTCCTACATCTTAACTTCCCTTTGTCAAACATATCATAAGTCAGCAACGGAATATCGTCCTTTTCAAAATTATTACAAGTTGTTCTAATTGCCGTAGTCGCTATCTTCCGTAGCGGGCACCAAATATTTGTGAATGTTACTTTATTTTTTACTGGTTAAGGTATCTGGAAAGGAAAAACTATCGTAACAGCTTTTTAAGTGCCGAAAGTTATTTAAATCAAAAATTTTAATTTAAATAAAAAAAAATCAATTGAAATAAAAGAAAATCAAGAAAACTTAATTTTTTTTAAAAAAAAAATCGTGATTTTTTTATGCATGGTCTCAAATCTACGTTCACCCGCTAAGAATGAGAAACATCAAAGAAAACCATTAAATTGTTGGTATCGTTTGTAATCCGTTAGTAACGGTTAGTATTGAAGAAAATCGTTAATAACGGAATAGTAACAACGATATTCGAGAAAACTATTTGGTTCGGTCTTGTGAAGTTGCTCTGACTTACAATGTAATTTTAAAAAAATATATGAAATCACATCGATTGTAATTCATTAACTAACTAAATCTATGGCTTATTGAACTCGCAAGTTCATCGCCGCAGTAACAAACGTTCGCCATTGGATTCTATCCTGGGCAATATCAAACCAGTTTTCATCACGAACACCTTCTCAAAGATACCTTCTAATATTGTTCTCCCAATGACATCTCGGTCTTCCCAATGGTCTCCTTGCATCCGGCCTTCCAACCAGGATAGGATATAAAAAAGGTAAAGCTATCCCCTGTGCGATACGCACGCGCTGTGAACGACGCATGGGGATGTGGAGGTAGCGCTCCACAATTTCTTGACCTACGGCACGAGGTGAGGTGGTCAGTCTCTCGCTCGACCGTCTTTACCTTCCCAAGGTGACCAGGAGTACCAAGGACCTTGGTACTCAATTTGATAGGATGCTGAGTGCGGTCTCCAGTGTCCTGGCCGGGATTTGAACACGGGCCGCCTGATTCGTAGTCAGACGCGCTACCGTCTGAGCCACGGCGACACCGTTTTTCCACCATTCGAGCTACGTGGCCTGCCCACCTTAATCGTCGCGATTTCATTATTTTTACATCATCTGGTGAATCGTACAGTCCATGGAGTTCTTCATTATGCCGTCTCCTCCATTCTCTCATCTCGTCCCGCTTCGGCCCGTATATCTTTCTGAGAGCCTTATTTTCAAACACGCGTAATTTATGTTCGTCTTACTCCACCTTTCGCAATCGTAAAGTATTACCGGCAGAATAACCATTCTGTATATTTTCAATTTCAATTTCCTTGATATTAATCGCGATGTTAGAAATTAGACTGAATAGAAAGATGCGTTGCGCCATACTAAGCGACATTTTATGTCTTCCGTGACCTCATTTCTGCTTGTTACGCATACTCCCAAGTATTTAAATTGTTTTACTTTCTCTATGATCTCATCCTGATTTTGATTGTAATTCATTAGTAACGAAAATAAACTCGTTATTAACAAAGAAGTTGAACATGTTATGTCGGTCTGACAAGCAATAATGCAATTTTCTAAAGGAAAATGACACCGGGTAATAAAAAACAAAATATTAAAAGTAAAAATTAAATTATTCAAAATGAAAATTTTTTTTAAAAATATGAATTAAATATTTAACCTATAAATTTTCTTTAAAGAAGTAAAATGGACAAAATTACAAACTTTCTTTCGTTTCTGGAACAAATTACATTTTTATTACCGTATATTATCCTGTACTTTTAATATTAATTTTTAAAATTAACCTTTTTGTGAAATTAAATTTTTATTTTTATAATTTTATTTCCATATTTTTGGCATTTATAACAAAATTAAATTAACATTTTTTGTTTCTCTTGAATATGTTTTACATGCTAAATACATATTTTAAAACTATTTCTTTGAAATTTATAGCTGAAAATTAGTTTATGTTCCATTTTCGTTAGTAAAGAATTACAAAAAGCTTTTGTGGCATATTATAAATAAATATATATTTATTGGACCAATTTCACATGCCCTACCCAAAATTATTTTCCAATATCTTCAAATACCATATTATTCCAATACTAACGATTTGGTTTCGTTACTAATGGTTAATAACTAATTAGAAACGATACCAGATGATGGATCGGATATGTTATTTTGTCATTTTATCCTTAGCGTGTGAACGTCAATTCGTAGAGCAGAAATTGTTTTCCAATATATGCATTATTATTCCGTTACCAACTATTATTTTCCCCCGTCACGAACGAATTTCTATCGATGTGATATGTCAAATGATACCAGCGGTTCGGTTCTTTGACTTGGCTATTCGCGTCCTTAGCGGTTGAACCTGGATGTTTGTTATAATTTTTACATTATTCTGTTACTAACGGTTTCCAATATTTAATATTATTCCATTACTAAAGATTTCATATTTTATACTAACGGTTACTAACAAATTACTAAAGATCATATATTTTTTTTATATATTACGTTGTGGGTCGGGCCAACTTCACATGGCCAACCCAAATTATTCTTGGAATATCTTCGTTACTGTCCAGTTGGTGAAGATTTTGTTTTTGTTACTAAAGCGGCCGCAACGAAACGTGACGCTTGACCTCATTCTTGCATTTCGGCCATCCAATGAAAGTTAAAATGTGTTCGGCTGGAACCCCAATTCTGGAAATAACATCAGTTTCTTTGCCTCTTCGCTAGTGGAAACATCGTCTCTTGCGCATACATTGTTGCCACATTTCATAGTCCAAAAAACAGAATTTTACAGGAGAAACAAGAATTTTTTTTTTACGCGATTCAGTGAAGCAGTCAAGTCGTATTCAACAACAGAGAAATTGTTTGATATTGGATATGACTGATTCTTTCACTCAAAGGTAATATTTTAAAATAACCTATGCAAATGTGATGACCGAGCTGACGTAGCTAAGTGATAGAGTGTTGGCTTTTCATTCGGGAGGTCTTGGGTTCATTCCTAGCGGCTGATCATTCTGCCTTAGTCAGGGTTTTTCCTGCCTCACCAGGCTAATGTTGGAATGGTACCTTAAACTCAGGCTCTTTCTGACTCCTTCTCACACCCTTTCCCCTCTACTATTCAGGCCTGAGCACTGAATGCCTAAAGGCCATAAGTACATTTTTAGAAAATGTGAGCTTGCAAAAGATAAACAGATTTTACCCGTTTTTGCAGCAAGGTCTTCAACTCGGTGAAATAATGGTTCACTCATCGCCTTGTAATCAAGTGTAATGGATTTGGATTATACTTCAAACTGTTGGTAGTCCGGGATCCAAGTGTTGGGGGGCATTGTCCCTAGGCGCCACTGGTTGAGAGCATTTGGGAGCCCCAATTCGATGTAAATTTGATTGCTTCTATCAAATTCATTTCTAATTCTATCCGATCACCGTGGGAAGATGGATCGGGAAGGTCCTGTATTCAAGGCAATCCCGACATTTGTCTGGTGGGACTGAGGAAACTTTTGGAAAAACCTCAATCGAAGTGGCCGGCGTGCACAGTGGAAACCGGGTCACTTCTCGGTGACCCAGATATAGGTGATCCGGTCAGAAACTTGACCCGGTCCGAAACGTGGCACGAATGACACCGTGGCCCGGTCTTGATCCAAATGACTAAACAGACTCTGTGACAAGGTGTCACTACGTGGCCATAAAGCTTTGACAATTCGCAAATATATAAGTAAATAAAAAAAAAGTGATCGGATAGGCGCCACCCTGGATAGCCTCACTAACACAGGGAAAAATATATAATGCAAAATTCAAATTAACAAAATTATAATTAAACCTAACGTCCAGATTCTTTCAAAGCTTTACACGAAGGAAGATCAGAGCATGTGCTCTTCGAAAACCAGGTAATATGAACAGATTCAGTAAATTAAAGGAAACTTAATTACTTTTGGATTTAAACCAAAAGTTCTCTTTATTTCCCACTTTTTAGCTTGAATAGTTTGATGTATGGCTCTAATTCGTGGTTTGTTTGCTCTAATCATTGACCCCCCTTTTCTCTATTTTCGGATCAGAGTTCTCTAATTATGTGAAAGGTCAGACAAACAAATCCCTACGGCAACCAGGCAACTCAGCACTAATCTATACTTCTCATAAATTATCAATTCTGTTGAGGCAACAATATGCTCTTTTTACGCGAATTACACAACCAATTGATAGTTCTGAATTATGCAATTGGCTTAGAGGTTAGCACGTTGTCTCCGTAATGTGAATACTTCGTTGCATCACAACACGGCACAAAAAGATTAAATTATTAATAAGATATGCCTCAAATTTGCCCTTTTTGAGTTATTTACGCTTAGGAGGAGAATTATCTTTTATTTATCTGCTTGAGTTAGCAATGCTATTGTCAAGCAGACAAACAAATGTCACCTTTATTCATACTAATAATTCCAAAAGCCGTCTCCTCTTTTAGCCTGAGCTATTGTTGGGATTAACGACTTTGGATTGTAAAAGAGTTGCTTTTAACTTACTATCCCGACATTTATAAATTATCTCTCTGTCTGACCCACACGTTTACAGTAATGGCTAATAAGCAAATATATTACGGAAGAATATTATCGCTCACACTCTCTCTGTTATTTACTTGATCTCTTAATATCGAAAGCTTGAGTTTAATTTCCTATCCAAAAATTTAAATAACACCTAAGAAGCTTAATACAATTATATTATTATTACTTAGAGATCAGACTTCCGCTGTCTGTTAAACACAATGGACACAAAGAATTAAATCCCTATGCACCAGACGGCGGACACAACCACCTTACTCTTCCATGAGCCTGGATTTTCAAGATACCTTTCATTACCGTACCTAGTTCAAGACCCCTTCAAGGCAAAGATCTCGAACTGAGTGAAGCTCAGAAAAAATCTCAGAGAGAGAGAAAAAAAGTTAAATTCCGGAAAGAAGTTCATTATCAAAATTATGCACTCCAATTAGATAAATACGAAAATAGAATTCAGAGTGTACTCGAACTTGCTTTCTTTTACCTCGAAGAATATATACTTATTATACGTGCCCCCGTATAGGACTTGTCTCACCCTCTCCTGTTCCTCATCAATTTTGTTGCGTTTCGACTCGAAGTTGCTGTCCTGGTTACTGAACCTGGAGCTTTTACGAACAATGGTATTTATAGGCCTACCCTTACTTTTCTGGCCAGCGTCAGTTATGCAAAAAACGAATTGGAAAGTTTAACTGACCAGCTTTCAAATTGGTCGAAACAGCTTGGTGCTTAGCTCGAAGCGGGAAAGAGAGAGTACAACTCTGGTAAAAAGTATTTTATCCCCCTAAACTCTATATGGAAAGAGAAAAATCTAACATGTTAGCACATACATAGATATACAGTATACAATTACATGATTAAATAAAGTTACACACAATATATCAACAATTACAGAATTACAATCACACATACATATAGACTTAAAACTACGAACTGTCCAGTTCATTACCTTAAAATTAACATATTTATATATAACAATTAAAATTTAAAAAGAGAAATCAAAATTTTTTACAAAGTAACAGCTCAGAAGAGCTGAGGTGTTACAAAGGAGACCGGATGATTGAATCTTAACCCAATTAACTCTGTGACCCCTTGACTATTTTGCACATTCCATGAATATTTGGTATAATAACTTCATTTTTGACAGTTTCGAAAGATTTTAATGCTTTAATCCTATTTAATAGCTCAAACTCAATATTCTTTCAGAATAGCCTTTCCGAGAGGGAGGGTTATTTGCACACTTTCGGGTGCATTTCTGTTCTTCCATATGCTATAACTATTGTTAGAACTTTTCAGCGTCGTATTTTTCGTGCTCTGTGGGGTGGTAACACCCTCGGTTTCAGTCAGCCCTGAAAGATACACTTTTCAAACGCAAGATGGTATAACAAGGAAAGAATTTAAAACTCTGCTTTGCTCTCCGGGTTAACGGTTCCAAATCAGGGCACCGGGTCCCATGCATAGACCCGATGACCCGGTCCAATTTTTGACCTGATTGATCCGGCAGCTCGTTTCAGCTCTGACGGCGTAAGCAGAATTCCAACCTGCGCTGCGTACCCAGGACTATGCGAGGTTTGCGCATGTCACTACATCACAGGGACAGTTGGGAAAAGTTTTACCTAGATATTGGAATTTTACTTCAAACTGTAGGTCCTGTCCTTTGAACGTGATATCTATCCATCAGGTGGAATATATAAACAAACCATCAGAAACTTTGCAATACTAAGGAAAGTAGAAATGTATTCTACCAAGATCTTCAATGAAAATCAAAATTAAAGCATGGAAGACATGGAATTTTAACCACAAGTGGTATCTGAATTAGAAAGAAAAGCAGGTTTTCAAGTAAAGTAATACTGTTTCTGTTCTCTACTATCGTAGACATGCGTCCGGGCAGCACATCAATGATTACATCTTGTAGATGTAAACGTTAGTGAGGCAACATTGGGGTGGAGAGGCGTCTGATTCCTAACGGGGTCATCCGACCCAGATCATGTGGAACTACATGATAGTCACCCTCCGCCATGATTGGTTAAAGCTCAAGCTTCACGAGTCGTTGATTTGATTATAATGGATTACAAACGATGCCAACAATTTGGGTGTATGATTAAGTCTTTTCCGTTCTTAGCAGGGCGGCCATTCCATTGTGACATTCGGACAAATCTGACAGTAATTGTAAATTTTTTTGAGGGGCAATCATTGGAGTATCATGACTTTGGTTGATGTTATGTTGTTTCGTGTGCTTAACTGTTTTTAACAACATAAATTAAGTGCTCATGAATAAAAAAATTATACTCTCTTAGGTATACAGTTAAACTGAACTAATGTGATTGTTTTCCCATTAGGTACACTGTCTTCTGCATTGGGGTATTAAATATTTGTAGATAACTGTATGTTTATTGTATATATACATATTCTGAGACGGGTGTGACACTGTTCACAGGATTATGCTTTCAGGAACATTTTGAGCCTCGAATACGTTGAAATTTTACAGATTTCTATTTCCAAAACACAGTTTATGTAAACAGCCAACTTGTTTTAGCAGTAGTATAATACAAGGGCCTGTAACACAAAAAAAACTATAAAATATAGTTAATTTCTCACGGGCCTAGCAGGTATGTAGTCAAAAGCAGATTTTGTGAAAGAACAAAATGCTTTGGAGATCCCAACTTAATTGGAATCAGAACTGTTATTAAATGAAACATATATTAGGAATACTGTAGATCACCTTATTCTTTAAAACGCTTCCACGTTTTCCATGTTCGATGAACTGGAATAGGCCACAAAAGTACATACATGTAAAAACAACACTAGCGAATATCTGTAGAAAACAAACATCTTAAAAGGGTTGTTAGATATCAAACTACTCCTAATAGAAACACTTATGGCCAATAAATGGCCCAGAGATACTGAAGTGGCTTTCATGATCATCTCTTATGCACATAGCCACAAGTTCAAACTCCGAAGTGGTCAATCAAACGAAGAGGTTCAGAATCCAACTAACCAAAGAACTGTAGGTCCTGTCCTTCCAAGCCCATCAGACTGTTGAACAGATCAACAGTGATTAAGCAACAAGTATTTTTTTAAAAAAAATTACTGGTAACAACCCAACAAATACAGTGCAAATTGTCTATACAAACTCAACAATAGCACACAAAGAGGTCCAATGTAACCAAATAACTGTAGACGAAGTCCTTAGAAACCCATCAGCCTGTTGAAGATGTCAACGGCAATAAAACAACAACGACTATTTAAAATCATACAAACAACACAACAGCAAACTGTGTATACAGACACTACAATAACAATTGATTATTATTATTATAAATAATAATAGTAATAATCGCAGCACAACAGCTGTACCAAAAAATCAGGCCAAAACAAACATAGAATACTGTTCCTAGCTCGTGGTTCTTCATATTTGGGAATCGAACCCAGTACTAACAAATCTATAATTTCAAATATATATTTACAACTAAGGACCGCAGGCAAGAGAATCCTAACCCAGGGAATATGTTCTTATACTTAACTGAAAACACGCCTCATCACAAAGGATGTAAATATGCACGTATAGCCACCAGAGGTAGTGCTTCACCGCATTAAGTAAGATTTAAACAGAGGAATTTTCTGTGATGGCTACGAGGCTCCGGTTTCAAGTCAAGCTTCCAGACTCAATATAAGTACTGAAGATTCAGTGTAAAGAACCCAATGATAGCATTTCATTACTTTTGAAGTCAATTAGTGCCTTCTTTAGGCCACCAAAAATTAATTTGTACATTCGTCACAGTATGTTTGTCACACCCTTCACACTAGTTTTATCTGGAATTAAAAACTTCCTTTTCTGTAATATTTTATCCACATGTTCAGCACTCGTATAACTTAACTTCTACCAAATTTCACTTTGTTTTTATTTATCATGCACTTGCTATCAAACTATATGCCCTTTTTGTGACGGATGTGAAAATAAAGTCTTACATTTATATTTAATCATATTTATTGTTTAAACTCACTTCAGAAGTGTTCAATGTTGCTGAAGTATCAATTAATCTAACTACAGCTTACACGAACAGTCAAAGAGCAAACTGGCTATCATATATCAACAATACACTGTTGCCAAATTAGTGATTTTTATAAAGTACGTACTTCAGCTGTTGGTGCATTTTTTTTTCTAAAAGTATATACCTTTCCCTTTAATTTAATGTATAAAAAGTGTTGCTACTTCTTAAATCCAAAATTGACTACTTTGTCCACTTTCGCATGGAATGGCCCAGGGGCACGAAATTTGGCCCGAATTATTTTGTTGGTAATATATACGTTATTATTCCATTACTAACCATTTTATTGCCGTTTCTTAAAGTTACTCTAATGAATTACAAACGATGTAGTATTATATTTCTTTTAGAAATTACGTTGTAGGTCGGGCCAACTTCACATACCCGACCCAAACTTATGTCCATTATTACTTCGTAACTAACGATTTTATAGCCGTTATTAACTGTTACAAGCCAATTAATATAATATAATGTAGTATAATATTTTCGAAAAAACACGTTATGGGTTAGGCCAACTTCATATGCCTGACCTAATTTTTTTTGTGCCTTCTACTTCAACTCAGGCAAAAAAAAAAAATTGTACATCACCATCTCCGATACTGCTTAAATTTTTTATGAAAACTATGCGTGTTTTAAAGGGACTCGTATTTTTGTTTTGTCAAAAAAAAAAAATCCCGCCAAGTACAATTTATGAATTGAAGCCAACATGGAAAATGGTCAACTTCGGAGTCCCAACATTCAGTTATGGAGACAGGTAGAGTTATAGTTCTTGTTGTGGTATATACATATGGGTGTGGTAAAACTATATTTTTAGTATAGTTTGGGTTCCAAGAGCCAAAAAAAAAAAAAAAAGAGAGTCTTTTAACATTAACAAATGAACGTCAGTTTATCCGAAAAGTCGATGTTTGCGAAGTTTTTTCGAGTACTTCCGGTTCTAATTTTAAAATTCTGTTTTCACAGTTTGAAACATCTAGTTACCCTCTTTCTGAAACAAATTTTGTATCGCTTCTGTGGCTGTTTTCTTGGAAAAAATTCGAGAAACTGTCAAAAACCGCCACTTCTGGACGCCATTTTCTTGAGAAAAAAAAACTTTTTTTTTTTTTAAATCTGAAATTTTGTCCGGTTGTTCACTTTTACATGAATAATAAACACACCAAAGCTGATTCTCGACCAGTGCTTCACGAATTAACTACAACCTTTTGAAGCAAGCTAATTTTCTTTAAGTGTAATGTCCCAGTTGGCAACACTGGAAACAATAATACGGCGATAATTGGATCGTGGTTGCGGCTTATATTTATTAAATAAAGATTAACAAGGGTTTTTATTTTTTTTATCAAAGAGACACGAAATTTGTGAAATGACCCCCTATCATCATCTCGTATTCTTAACCTGGAAGATCTGACATAAAACCTGAGGTCAAAATTATGGAACGAAACACAGAAATTGTATTTCAAGTTCACTTGGAAATTTAAACAGTCGTCTGGAACAACTTTACTACTTTCTTTTTTTTCACATTGAAGCAATCATTAGTTTGCTTAGTGTCTTCTTCGCTAATAGCATGTAACCATGCAGATGTTCCGATAGGTGTAGGTGCACTGACAACTCGTAGCATATTGTCGATAGTCAAAGAACACTTATTTTCATTTGTTTTATGCTCTACCGGAAGGAAACATATACCCCTTTGAAGGTCAGTGTGGAAGAACAACACTTCAACTTTACGTAACTCATGATTTACTGATAATATTTCTGCTACCCACCACTGGTTATCATATATCCAGGTAACAAAAGTTCCTCTTTGCAGACTCCTTAAATCTATAAGTTGAATAGCAGAAGTTCGACCAATCACCATACAGTGACATATCCAGGTTGTCCGTAGTTTGCAAGAGAAAAGAAACGGCTATTTAAGAATACGTTATGATGAGATGGGGGAAAGCAGTGATTCCGCCAGACCCCTCTGCGGGTGGTGTCACCCCCAAGGTTTTTACAATACCCCCTAACTAAGATTTTTGCGGTGAAAAATCTATAGTAAGCGTGAAAAACTCCACTTTCACCCTCCCAATTTTGACTTTACATCCCCCAAACTGAAAATCAGGGCGGAAGGGGAATCATTTCACAAATTTAGAGTGTCTATGACAAAAAATAAATAAAGGGTACTTAGAAAAACCTTATTAACCTTTATTTAATGAATATAAACCACAACCACGATCCAACTATCGCCGTATTATTGTTTTCAGTGTTACCAACAGGGGCATGATATTTAAAGAAAATTCGCTTACTTCAAAAGGCTGTAGTTGTTTCGTGAAGCACTGGTCGAGAATAAGCTTTGGTGTGTTTATTATTCGTGTAAAAGTGAACAACCTGACAAAATTTCAGATTTTTAAAAAAATGGGTTTTTGACAATTTCTCGAATTTCTTTCAAGAAAACAGCCACAATGTTTATTATTATGTTTTTAATGTTTTATTCAATGTTTTAATTTTTATTATAGCTACAAAATTCGTTGTTAATAGCTTTGGCAGTGCCCTCCCTCGTCTTCTTAGTCTGTTTTAGATTATCCAATAAGAAGAAGGCTTCTACTCCAGTTTTGAGTTTCTTTAGCACCATCTGGAGGAGGGATAGCGTGGGTGTTCTCTTTCATATGTCGTGAGCGCGCGAGTTGAACTAGAGACGGGGGCAGAACCTCAGGAACGATGTTGCTTCGTTAATACTAAAGATTTTACATTTTTGTTTCTAAAACGGGACTTAGCGTTTTTTCTTCTTCTTCTTCTTCTTCGAATAACCATACTTAGGCGTTCCGAAAATGATTAATTATTTTGATTGCTTTTCTAAACATCTCAACGATAGGAAAGGTTCTGCTACTTTCGCTTGCGTTGGACAATAGCTACGAAGCCAAGAGAAGAAATCATCATTTCTGCAAGTCAGGTCAGTATTTCTTCGAAGGGCCCCGAAATGGGTTCCAGCAGCGCTCTTCGCTAGGCATAACGTAGTTTCCCTGCGAACAAAATAACTTTGAAGCTATTATTATTTTTTTTTTTTAAAAAAAGGACAATTATTTCATTTAACGAAAACAAAAATCTTGAAGACTCACGCTCAATCTTAAAAGCTAAATTTTATTCTTAAAGTTACACTCCCACTTTTGCTATTTTGACCATTTAATTAGAATATCATATAAGCAACTGGGCAAGTAAATTATTCTCTATTTTTGTCATTTTGCATTTCCACCCTTGTCATTGTAATCTAGGGCGCATGGTTCTAAATACTGAACATGAGATTTTGAGACCCTCCAATTGGAACTGTCCGACTGTGAAAAGACAGTAATCAGTTTTTTGTCCAAGAAAACAGTCATTGTTTGTCTTTTTTTCCCTATTCTCCAAAAACGAGCATAAGTCGCCGATAGAGATTTCAATCCATACACAGTAATTTTAAGAGATGTTTGAGGAGTGTAAAATGTATGAGAGAGAACTAATTCTTGTGTGAATGCTTTTGTGAGAAGGAAGACTGTTTTTATTCTCTTTTTTTCTTTTTTTTTTCTCTAGAAATTAAGACTTTCCTCTTTTATAAAATCTTTCAATAGACAAATTAAAGAATTAACCTAGAAAGATAAGAATTTTTTCACTTTATCTTATTGTCAGTAGTTAGTCTCCTAGTGTGATAAGAATTGTTCATTTTTTGTGTCCTAATATCTAAGAGTAGATAGTAAAATGAACTGTAGCTAGAAGGAACAATGAATCCTTTTATGATTAAGAGACAAATGATCCTGACTAAATATAAGATCTATCTATTGTTTCCTTTTCCAGAAACCTCTTCTATCTTTTAGGCCTGCTCAATGAAGCGGCGACCCTAGTAGCTAGAGTCATGAAGAACTAGATTTTGAGTTAAGAGGAAAACTGTCTATTTAGAGGATAAGTTTTAGAGAAATAATCAAGAGCCAAGGTTTCATTTTGTATGAACGAGTGAGATGTGTGAATGTTGACAACACTTAAGGAAACCAAATACATTAGAGAAAAAGAGTCTACAAGGGAGTCCCTTAACACTTACAGTCCAGGGGATTTATACCCTTAAAACGCCCCGTGCCGGCAGATTGTAAGGGTATTTTGAAAATTAAATAACTTCTCTCTTATTAGACATAAAGGAATGATCCTTTCAGAACGAAAAAATAAAGGATCGAATTATGACCAGGAAAAAACAAGTACTCAACTCTTTGTATGGCTGCCTGACAGTGTTGCCAATTTATGATAATTTTTTGGGCATGTGAAAACAGCCAATCAATCGAACACATTGTTCAAATATATATGTATACACACCAAACATCCACACACTATTTACATTAAGTAATTTACGTTGTTTCTTAATAATATTGTAAAAACAAGCACATAATTTTCACTTTATATGTCGGCATTCATCAGTATGATCGCGTGACATTCTTACAGATTTAAAAAAAAATGTAGTCTCCAACACCGATCTAGTGCACTAATAGTCACGAATTGCGGGTTTCCGTACCAAGCACATGTGTTTCACAACAGCCAAGAAAAGTTTTAGTTCATTGACTGTCACAGGTTTCCACAAAGAAAACAGAAAGTTTGGTCTGATTGTCTGTTCTTATTCTTTTCTCTGAATTTGTTGGCTGGCGTATCTATTTGTTTCTGTCATTATATTTTCAATAACAGATTCACCAAAGAAACACTTAAAAAACTGAAGAGCGTAACTCTCCGCCGAAATCCCGAAATTTTCGTTTACACCGAAAGAACCGCGGAAGCACGGTTTTTGATTAGGCAAAACTAACTCACTCCAACGTAACTCAGAATCTTGGTCGATTCTGCGCAATCTTTTTGAAGGAGGCTGTACTTTAGTTCCCGCACTTTCGCTTTCACTCTCACTCCCTTCAAAGTCACTTCCTGCCATGTCATCTTCTGTATTGTAGTTTGTCTCCAGTTCATAAGCATCCGAATCGCTATTATTTACAATTTCGGCAATTTGTTCCGGTGAAAGAACTCTGCTTGGTAAATCAGAACGATGACTCGGTCCGGGCAGATCCATTGAAAGCGATGTAAACGCACGAATTTCGGTAAAAAAAACGAAGGCACACCGAGAGTATCAAAAAACAACCAGACACGTTGAGAGAGAAATACTTTATCCCTCTACGATTTCAAGAACACACAGAATGAATTTCTTAGCTGTGTCTGTGGTTCCTCCCGTCTGTCAATTGAAAAAAAAAAAAAAAAAAAATGAAGCAAAAACTTCATTTCTTTTTGGCAGTCAGGAGACTGACATATGACCCCTACATGTCGAGGTAATGTGAACAGTTGTGATTTAAAATCTTTCGCTGTTATGTTTGTTTACGCTCCGTGCGATTTAAAGCTCACACGTAGCGATGACGCAGCATTCATCATAAGATGCTTTCCAGACTCAAACCGACAATACACCATTCATTATATAACGCATTCCGGACTAGACGTGTTAAATATAATCAGTATTTTTTTTTGTCAGAAACACCCCAATATTAATGAACCTGGGTTGGGATCAAATAAGAGAAATAACTGAACTTTTATAGAGCCTAAAAAATTCTCTTTGGTCCATTACAGTAGAGAATTTTTAATGAAAGCTATTAACGATTTAGACTGTTTTTCCTTTCTGCAATATAACAAACTTCGTTAACCTCAATACTTGCTTTTATCAAAACAAGTATTGCTTTGTTGGGAGTCGGATCGGCAGAAGTGAGGCACGCACCAGATCCATTTCTTTACTTTAACGGTTTTCTCCCAGGTGATTTGAACGTGGTTTCTAAGCCGTTATCAGGTACTCTAATTGAATTGAAAAGTCTAATAGCTATTCTTCGTGTCTAGACGTGATGCTAGGCTGGCGCCGTTTTTGATTATCTGGGCAATTGAAAATAAAGTCTTAAAGCTGTGAAGTACTCGCCGCCAATTCGTTTATCTCCGTTAAGCAAAGGGCAGTTACTTTATAAGCAATTTCTGCAATTAGCCTCTCTGGAACAGAAATATAAAGAAAATTTTAACCACAACCACGTCTCAAGTAGCCATATTGTTTCGAAAATGCAAACGTAGCAGAATATTAATCACTATCATAATTTTTGTTCGACTTCTGTTGTTTTTTATTAAAAAAAAAAAAAAAGAACGCACCGTTATATCAACTGACTATTTTCTAAACACATGCTAAAATTGTATTCCTCGTATCAGCTGATCTAATGATGATCACAAAATGAAACTTAGGAAGATGTAAGAGGATGGTAGAAAATATTTTGAGAATTTTTAAAAATTGTGGGGTTTTGAGATATCAAAATACATTTTTTTAAACAATTCCATCGAGTTACATATCATATGAAAGCGTATTTCAGCAGCTTTAAAAAATGAGCTAAAGATAAGCTCTCTAGGACAAAGGGTTACAGAGATAGAGCCATTTTTATGTACGAGGGTTTGTCAAAATTTGGCAATTTTTCGAATTTTCAGTCATTTATATTTCAAAAACTAGCGGCTCGATAAATCTAAAATTTTGGATTTTTCATATGCTCTACAGCTACAACTTATATACTAAAAATCATTACAATCGGAGTGAGTGAGGTAGAAAAGGTGTGTTGAATTGACGTGGAACGACTACCGCGCTAGCTCCCATACGGTACACGTAATGTTATTTTCACATTTTACATGCATTTTTATCCCCATCTTGCGCAGTTCCAATTTTAAAAATTTTGATAGCTTCGTGTTCCCCTCGTCGAGAACAAGAATGAAAAATCTACCATCTTACTTCCCTATCGTTTTTCTTTCTCACCTACTAACCCGTGCTCTCGCTCGTAAAGTCGATTCATGAATTCCCGAGTTTCCTGCAATGGAATTTCAGAATTTTACTGTGCATCTAACATTCAGAAAACAAATTTTTGGTGGACTTACTGATTCCATTCTGGGAGTCACTTTTAGAAATTTCCGGAAGGTTTTCTCCGCTCTCCAAATACAGCAAACAGAAGCAGAGCGAGCGTTTAACGCACATTTAGAAAGAAAAAAAAACGAAAAGAAAAATCTGGCTGGTGGAATATTGCTGAACGTATGAGAAACAGAGCCTAACATGGCCTGAATTAACCTCCTTCGCTAATCGGCATTAATTTGTAACTTTGTACCCTTTTTACTAAAGTACATTCCAATGCCGTGAGGGAAAGTAAGTGGAAGTTCTTACGGCAGTTAGTGTTGTCAGTTTCTATTCTTTATAGTTGGCTCCCAAATGGAAAATGGTTATAATATTTTTTGTGTACAAGGGCGCAGAGGGGTATGGCATTTCACATAAGCAGTAAGTATATTTCAGTATTTCTAGCCGAAACTATCATAAGTTTACTTAACCCTTACTGTAGTTAATATGCGCTTTGAATCATGTACTCAGCTCTTTCATACAAATATTTGCTAAATAATTTCATCTATCTAACACTTACGAATCCATTTGCTACACCGGTTTTGGATGAACCTCCACCACCGGCTACTAAAACATGTCTGCTTGTCAACATCTGCAATGTATATAATGGAAAATTTACTCTGGCTAAAAGCCCATGCTTTTTTCTACGAGTTGGAGCCATAATTCTTTTCTTTAACGAACTACTTCACACTTTAGCATAAACGAATTAATAATAAATAAACATAAGTCACTAGAAAACAAAACACTAACAACGATGACTGTTCCCTCATTGAGTCATATGTACGCGTCAGCGACGTGTTTTGTCAAGATAAATAGATATACTTAACAACGATTCTATCGAAAACTAAAATCGATTTTCCAGCAGAGGTAGTGCAGGGGTCGCAGAATAACATCGAAAAGAATAAGACCGAATTGGAATAAGTCCGAAAAAATCGCTAGCGATCGCGTCGCATCGCATTTGAATAACACCGAAATAGACCGATTGGAATAAAGTCGAAAGGAAACAGGTCGATTGAAATAACACCGAAATGAAATACATCGATTGGAATAAAGCCGAATGGAATAAGACCGATTGGAATAACACCGAAGGGAAAAAGATCGATTGGAATAACACCGAACTGAAATACTTCGATCGGAATGAAGCCGAAATGAATAACGCCGATTGGAATAACACCGAATGGAAAGACATCGATTGGAATAAAGCCGAATGGAGTAAGGCCGATTGGAATAACACCGAAAAGAACAAGTTCGATTGGAATTAAACCGAAATGCGTTAACTGGGTCGCTGAATAGCATCGAATGGAATAACTTCGATTGGAATAAAGCCGAAAACTACGTCACAAAGTAACTTTAAAAAAATCACAGTACAGATTCGATTCAAGAAAATCACTCTTTGATCAATTAATTTACAACTGTCATTTATATATAACTTTTTCACAATTATAACGTTTACAGTGATGCACTATCGAGTTCTGATGGTAATTTAGACTTTTCGATGTTATTCCGAACGTTCATCGAATAAAGTCGAAAGTGGTTTAACTAAAATAAAACCGAAAGTAAAGTCACTCTTCAACGTCTTTCCAAGTAGTGTGTCCTTTCTGCCAAAATATGGCATGACAGTAGTAGACTTTTCGACATTATTCCGAACGTTCATGGAATAAAGTCGAAAGTGATGTAACTGGTATAAAACCGAAACTATCCAACGTCTTTCCAAGTGTTGTTTTCTTTCTGCCAAAAGCTGGCATGAGAGTAGTTCCTCATCATTAGAAACAGTCGTTTAGAAGTCCTTCAAACTTTCTCTGAAGTTATTACATTTCTTTTAAATATAAAGTGT
This sequence comes from Lepisma saccharinum, assembly GCA_022664845.1. Taxonomy (NCBI): domain Eukaryota; kingdom Metazoa; phylum Arthropoda; class Insecta; order Zygentoma; family Lepismatidae; genus Lepisma; species Lepisma saccharinum. Next base: position 4,641 of record JAGDQP010015266.1, on the reverse strand, counting down.
TCTAAATAAAGATCTTAATCCTAGACAATAGGCATTCATGTTCTTAGAGCAGTTTCATACTTTTATGGAATCGAATTTGGCAGTATTCAAAGATTTATAGCCATATTCATGAATCACTCCCAAGAGGTGGGTGGCTCCCAGGAGTATAATAATTTCAATGCCCCTGGGGGCCACCCACTCTTGGGGAATGTTTATAAATATAGCCCTTGCACGATCGGTTGCTGGCTCTAAATCTTAAATCGCATTTTTTTAAGCACAGCAAGAATAAAGTTTTTTTGTGTTAAGCTGTGTTATAATGAATAGTTTTAATCAGTGATCGATTTATCGTGGTGATTCCCTGGCACCTCTGACAATCGTCCAATGTGACATACATTTCGCACACACCCTATCTACGAATCCTCAAAACATACCGTTATCAAAAAGCATCTCCAAATTTTCCGCCAATCACGTCAGTATACTGGGAAGAGAAAAGAGGAGAAAGTATTCCAAATAAATAAGGACTGTTCTGCAATCCCCTTTTTATAAGTTTCCCCTTTTATTTATTTATTAGTTATTTTTATTTATTTGTGGTTTATTTATTTATTTAATTTATAGTTATTATTTATTTATTACGTATTTATTTATCTAAAATATTTTTGGGTCTCGATTCAGTTTTCTTTTTAGATATGTAGTTTGCTGGTACAAGTTTGGTGTAGCGTTTTAGTTGACTAGGAGTGTGGCCTGTGAGCAAAGGACTGTGATTGGTTGAAATTTGTTTATTTTTTGAAAGTAAACGATTTCTGGGATGTAATTAACGGAAGACGTAGAAAGGATCTCTTGGACTTCTGGTGCATATTATGGACTTATAATCTTGATTAGTGGCTTAGTATTTCATCTGAGGAAGGTGTTGTTAGAACATCGAAACTGTAATGCGTGCTGTATGTGTATACAGTAAAGTTAAATGTAATAGCCTTCTCAACTTGTTTTAATTAACTTGTCTCGAGTAATTACTTTTCTGACTTCTGCACACGAAACACGTCATCTTTGTGGTGGTCGTGGTTATGGTGATAATTTCAAGAAGACTTCGTTAAGTTACAAATTTAACCTATCAAAATCTAAGCAGATAAGCTACTATTTTGATACTTCAATTTTCTTACAGTTATTTATTGCTACAATGTAATTATTATAGGGTTTCCTCAGGGGGTGTACTACTACAGGAACACCTTTCCGGTACTAAATTTTAGGAAAAACAGATTCCATTTTACAAAGAAAATATCGACGCTTTAACAGTCTAATGAATCTTATCATTACCCCCACACATACGAGACTGACCGTGCCACATGTGTCAAGTTTAATGGTTGCAAAATTGCGCGGCCCAAACTTGAGAGACTGAAATCCAGATCCATATGTAAAAAACGTGGCTGCGAAAACACCGAACTGCAGATGACACCAGAACAAGACAAGCAAAGCAAAACCAACTAATTTGGAGGATTTTAATCCACTTGATAAGTTTTTGTAACACATTAACATTTGGTTCTATCAAGATTGGATGCTTCAGTAAGTAAAATAAAAGATTTTGTACTATGACATTTCTTTAAATGCTTCTTATTCAGTTTCTAAATATTAAGCTTTTCAAATTTAGTTGATAAAGTATTCTATATTTTGTCAATATTAACAATGTTATACTTTGCCTATTCTTCACTTCACAGTTATTGGTCGTAAGACATATGGTAAAAATTGAAACGTTCCGGCCGGTACTGGAAAATTTACGAGTGCATCCCGGGATTTTCCTTCTTTAACAATTAGAAGGATGTTTATAGATTCCTTAGGATGTATGATTACATAAATGATTCATACCAGTTATTGCTATTAGCGGAAGGGGGCAATCACTGGTACGCCATTTTCTCCACAGTGCCCATTTAATTGGCATTCGGGCCAATAGATTATTTTAAATACAATTTTTAGATTTCTAACATAGCCATTCTTACCTTTAAGACACAAAAATATGATGACTAGCATTTCCACGTAGTACATGGCTTCACAGGAACAAATATTTGGTAATGGGGTCAACTACTAGCAAGGGCGCCACTTTCTGTGTAACTTGAGGGGGGGGGGGCATTCAGATGTCTGTTTTGTTGCCAGATAAGGGTCTAATAAGGCACATACGATGATCTGAATACAAACAATTCCGATTTGGCCAAATATTGTATATGAATAATAAAATATGTATAATAGTATACATATAGTCATTATGAAGGCTTCCCCAGGCCCAGCTATTACAGAATTTAACTAGTTTGTATAACGTTAAAAAAATGTTCACTATAGAGCATATTATGATCTAATTATAAGAACAAAGTTTCTGCTGTCACTAGAAAATAAACTTAGGAAATAACATAAATTAATGTTAGTCTATGCAGAGGATTTTCTAAGCTTTTCCAAATGTGGTTCTCCCTTCTGTCCCGCTCACCCTTCCGCCGCGCTACTACTTTACTGGACAAACATTGTTTTTCTTCTTTTAATTCTCGGTTCTGGAATTCGAAAGGCATGGTTCAAGAAGCTTCTGTATTACCTACTGTGAGGAAAAAATATTTGGACAAGTTCAACAAAGAGGAAAAACAGATTGTGTCACATGCAAAACGTGGCCTATTTCGAAATCTCTTACCCTTTTATGATAATTTGGATACCTTAGGTAGAATATAGAAATAACTACTACTCAATACACCTGTAAGATAACAGGCAACGTAAGAGTGACAACTACGTAAATTCATCACAAAAAAGTATTTGGATAGCCCCATACTACTCTCGAAAGAAATATTCTAGGTGTATTCTGCATTCTAGGTGTATTCAGGACCAATGCGTGGTGTATTGAAGCAATGCACACAGTGTCAGGCATAAAGAAGCAGTATGGGGAACAAATTGAGTTGAACAACATTGGAACTACTCAGTTTAATTTCAAATTACGTATGGAAGGTAAAAGGTACTAAGACATAGCCAAGCTTGTTGGGAAGCCATGCTCTACCGTTGGATACATCATAAAGAAAAAAACAGAGGAATGATTGGGGATCCGTTCTGGTCAACCAAGAAAACTAACTGCCCGGTGTAGTGTTGTCCACACCACAGCGGAATGAACCCTACATTCTTCAATCTGTGAATAAAACCCAAAGAACTGGTGCTACAGATTTGGTTACTTTACTTGCCTAGGGGAGACGTGTAGATGTGCTTTAAAAAAATGGGATTCAGAACACATGTAACCACAAACTAAACATAGATATCAGAAGGAAGCAGAAAGAAGAAGTTCTAATTTCCCAAGAAATATCAATATGAGTGCCTGGAATTTTGGAAAAAGTTTTGTTTTTTTTCTATAATGAGACTAAGATAAACTTGTATTGTAGTGATGGATATCAGGACGTGTGGGGAAAGAAGAATGAAGCGTTCAGAAAGCAGAACATTGCTTTAACTGGTAAAAATGTTGGAGGGTCTGTTATGATTTGGGGCATGGGCGCCGATCCCGGGGGGGCTTTGGGGACCCTGGCCCCCCAAAGTTGAACTTGCCCCCCCTAATGGGGGGCCCAAATGATAAGGTGAAGTCGGTTCTCTTATTTCTATAGTATATGGTCATTCATTTTCCCCTTCTACTAAGCTTATCTCCCTTTGGAAAATCTATTTCATTGATAAATTCCTCCCTGAAACTTGTGTGCTACAGTACTTATATAAATTACTTATATCACGTATAATACCTCTCGCCTGGCTAAAGGAGTTAATTCGTGCATTACTTGTGTTGATTCTGGAGTTTCGTGCATAACATCGATAAAGACCATTATTACAAGAAAAGAAAAGAAAGAAAGAAAGAAAAGAAAGAATGAAAGAAAAATGAAAACGTTATTTTCTGTCGTTTAAGGATTTTGTCATATACAAACATAATTTAAGAGAAAGAAAAATATACAAGAAAAATAAGAGAAAAGAAGAACTCACACAGAGGAGTAGACTTGCACAAGGAAATATAGCCTTAAAACTACTGTTTGGATGCAATTATCGTTTACTGCTAATCCCGCAATTTTGAGTTTCTAGTACAACATAGGCCTATATAGGGAAACTATATACAGCGTGTAAAACAATATTTCGACAAGTTCAACAAAGAGGATATTAAACTGGATTACACGTAAAACATGGACCATTTCGAAATTTCTTGCTCTTTTATGATAATTTGGATACCTTAGATAGTATACGGCACTATAGAAATAACTACCACTAGATATATCTGTAAAGTAACAGGCAACAAAGGAGTGACGACAGCGTAAATTAATCGCAAGAAAGTATTTGGACAACCCCATACTACTCTCGAAAGAAATGTACTAGGTATCCTTTTGTGTAAGAGAAGTCTACGTGTATTGAAGCAACCCACACCGCGTCAGGCAAGCCAAGCTTGTTTGAAAGTCATGCTTTACCGTTGGATACATCAAAGAGAAAGATAAAACAGGGTAATTATTGCGGAATAGAATCCGTTCTGGCCAACTAAGAAAACTAACTACGCAGAATGAAACCTACATTCTTCATTCTGTGAACAAAACTGAAAGAATTAGTGCTAAAGATTTGGCTATTTCACTCGCCTATGATATGTAAGTTAAGGTTACACCACAAACAATCCAAAATTCATTGAAAAAA
>JAGDQP010015265.1:20464-43174 GCA_022664845.1 Lepisma saccharinum | reverse complement strand
ATAATATTAATGATAGACAAAAAGCAAGAAGTGCATTTAATCGATGTTGTCATCCCACTCATTTTACAACAACCAGCAAATATACAAGTTTTGGCAGATGAACTCAAGAAATCGTGGAAGCCAAAAAAGATCGTTAACATCCGTCCCTTTAATTTCTACCACAGGCAAAGTACGAGAATCAACGAAGCATTAATTATTAGGCACAAGAGTAAAATAAATGACCATGCAAAAATTCGCAGTTTCAGACACCTGTCATTTGGTCTGAAAATTCTTGACTGAGCTTTACAATGTCTGCTTGCTCTGTGCTGAGAAGCAAACAAATAAGAGAGCAATTCCACGAATACGTCATACCCGATGGTAAAAATGCAAACGTATCGTGGATTTATTTTAATTAGCGCAATCGATTCTTAGAAGGTATACGATTCATGTTTACAAAGAGAAATTAGAAAGTCAGTACAATGGTGTAATTAGCATCTGTTTTTGAGTTATTTAAAAATTCAAGAAAATAGATACAATTTTACTTCATTTTAACAGTTAATTAATTATTCAGGTAAAAATGTAGGAATTCAAAATTTTAAAAATGGTAAATTAAACTTCTTTCTTTTCTTATATTGACATAGACTATTGGTTTGTGTCTTAATAATCCTCCTCACGCCCTGGAAAGCATTATAAAAAATGACTACATAATTATGTCAGTGCGTGACGCTCCACATATAAAAAGTACTATACACTGCAGAATACTTGATGAAAAGTTAATTGCTTTTGTATGGTGTTTTAGGGTCAAATGCTAAACAAAATGGATTTGAAACTACTTTTCTAATCACAATAGATTTTGTGTAAATCATTAATATAGTATGGTCAGTGCGTGACGCTCTCAGATTATGGTGTGCGCGCTACTTCCAATGTACTATGAAAAGTACTGTATACTGCAGAATATTTTGTGAAAAGTAAAGTGCTTTCATGTGGTGCATTAGAGTCAATTGCTGAACAAAAAGTATTTCAAACGTTCTTCCTAATTACAATAAATTTTGTGTAAAACATTTACGAGCAATACCACGCGTCACAAACTGACATTCAGAATATACTTTTCGACTGTAATTGCGGTATATCTCAGAGAGGTTCAAAAATGCAAGTTGGACATGATATGCTAGCAGAAGTACTGAGGATCATGTTCTCGATTAAATAACACGTATATATTAAAAATAGTATTTATTATGTAATATTAAAGTTGCCGCCACGCCCTGACATTTTCACAACCAGCACTTACACTTTGATATACATTTCCCAAACTCTCCGAAAGCATGGGCCCAACAAAGCTCTAATGTACTACTTAATAGGGGAAGTTTGAAGTTTTATTTTCATGAAAACAAGGTATATTTGTAGGTAGTAACAGCATATAGGAAGATAAAAAGACATGATCATGCAATCGAGTTAAAATTATAATACTTGCCAGACCGTAATAAGACTAGACAGAAATAGGTCATTCATTTATGTCAATATATAAAAGAAAAAAGCTTAATATGTATATATTTTTAATTTTGGATTCCAACATTTTTAGTTCTATAACTCAGAATTAGTAAAATCGTACATTTTTTTTTTTAACTTTTTAAAATAATCCAACAAAGAAGCTCACTATGAATTTGTACTAAGACTTGTTAAAGTATTTTTTAGTAAACACACATCTAATACCCAGGGCTGCAGGCTGTATTTTTGCAAGGGGAGCAATAACCGATATTGGCGCCCTTCGAAGGAGACAATAATGTACAACGCCCCTTCCTTATTTTCATTTGTCGCATCCAGTCTGGCGTTTGGTAGCGTGATTCTCCCATGTGGGGGATGTCACTCCTAAATTCTCGAACGCACCCTCAACTTAAATTTTTTTACAGTCGAAAACAATAGAAACTGCAAAACTGCACTTACACCCCCAAACTGAAAATCCTGGCGGAATCCTTGGGAGGCACGTGCACCCTTTGCTCTCCCGTACTTGCGGCTCTGGGTACCTTCCAAGAGCTGAATGCACTAATCTACGAAATGTTCACTGTATGTTTGACTTTTTACTATAGGGCTTCACTTATTCGTAGAATGGCTTTGGATTTAAAATTTTTAACTTTTGGAACATAAATATTTTGACCACGCATTATATTTTATAGTGATATTTTATCTAGGATCTCTGAGTCCGGTAGTTTATTTCTATCAGAATGTACAAAAATAAAGCAATACTTACAAGGTAAAATCATCTAATAATTCACAGATGTCACTGCGTGACGCTGTGTTTTTCCTTCTATACGCTTAGTATATTAATATAATCTGGAATTTTTTAATGAAAATTAAACTTAACACTTTCATCTTGAATGTGTTTTTTTTTATTTTGTGGAGAATATACTTTTAGAGAATTTGGGGGAAATGTATGTCAGAGTGTAAGTGGGGGCTGCGAAAATGTCATTGCGTGACGACAACTTTAACATAAAATAATATATAGTATTGTTATTGATTACGCGTTCTTTCATCGGGAATGTATTTTTCAATATCTCCTCTATCCAACAGTGTGCTGTAATCACCTTCGTTGCAATTATAACAGAAGTTATAAATCATTTAAAGTCGAAAACTATATTCTAAATGTTAGTGCGTGACGCGTGGAATCGCTCAATAATAATTGTGAGCAGTCTGGAGCTATGGTGATGCTGGTTTCGTAATTGGTGGTCCTTGGTTCGAACTCCGCGGCCATTCCGAACAGATTGATCAGATTTTTCTTCTTCAGTACCAAGAGGGGAATGTTACGATAGTATCTTAAGTGGTGTATGAACGTTTACTCTATTCTTTTCCGTGAACCAGAAAAGTTTTGATTCGAGACAGGCATACGCACGCCCGAAATGCCAGAAAGCACTGGAAATGAAGATAGTGCTAAGTGGTACATATCGCCTTCCATTAGAAGATGCAGGGTCGACAACTTTGTCTAAAAAATTATTTTTTCTTAATTATGCAAGGCAACTAATGGGATTAAGTGCTAATTGCCACAACCCTGTTTTGATGCTAACTGCCACAGTAATTTTTATCGTTGATTTATCTTAAATCACCAGTGTGCAGATTACCACACGCCTAACATAAGCAACTTTGGATTGCCAAACATCCAAAATGTTACGATTATGTTCCTCGTCCGCGCAAAAAATTCTTCGTAACAATAATAAAGGCGAAAGCTGGTTTTACAAGTCACACAATGCCAATAAACTATTACAGATTTAGATAAAAAGTCTGACACTTTAAGTTACGAAGCTCAAAACACAAAAGCTGACATGATATATTGTTATTCCCACTACGTTCAAGCTTATAATGAAAAATTTCCAATCTTTGCAATCTGAATAATGAGGTTTATGGTTTTGCAAAGAAAATATTGACAATGGCAATAATAAAAAAGCGAGAGAGCGGGCGTAACCGTGTTCAAATTTAAATTCATTATTAAAATCGAAGTAAACTAGTTTCGGGATTTTTAGAGATTGACTAAGAATGAACTGTCGGCGGCGCAGCATGAATTTATGAAAATAATGCCTTATTTTAACTGATATATCGATAATCAATATAGTCGTCAGTTCGATCCCTGCTCATGCCATGTGAACTTCGTGGTGGACAAACACCGTGTGCGTGGATTTTCTCGGGGTTCTCCGGTATCCTCCCACACTTCATTCCACCAATTCATCTCATCAACGTCCATCCGGCCTGAGCAAAGTTGCCCACAGGCCTTAAAAATTCAAATAATCAATATAACATAGCATAATTCAATTGAGTTTTGCAACATTATGCATAATACTTTAAAAAAATATTCAGGAAAATCTGAAGAAAGAAATTTTCATACTCAACGTTTACACAGTAAATTTGTTCCAAACTATCTGGAAAGCATATTGATACACGGTTTGAACATTGATACACTGTTATAAGATATGGTGATGCTGTATCTTGTAAATTGTTAAGTTCTTTGAAGTGTATTTTAGCTACCAATAATATACTAGCAGTTAATTTCGTGTTTTCTTTGATTTTTTTTTTTTAAATCATGTTGTTTCTCCAGAGACCTGTAATTAAATGTGTTCTCGTGGAAGAGTGAGACGAAACATTTACCCATCGAAATTTTGAAAAAAGCCCAAAATTTCCGAACCAAAAAAACCGTGGAAAGAACTCGAGTTTTTTTTCTTCTTCATAAAATCCGTCTTTTCCTAGTTCTTGTATCTAAAGTGTTTTCTGAAAACATTACACAAAGAAACACTGTAAATAAATCCAATTTCGAAAGCAAAATGTAGTTTCATGTCTGAAAAAAAGTGTAGTTGCTCAAGAAAACACAAAAGTAAATATTAACTTCTGCCTATCCTTGGCCTTCTTTCTCCATCCTTTAATCTTCATACACTTCAGCTCTTGCTCTACATCATCAAACCATCTTATTTTAGGACGCCCTTTTCTACTGGAATAGATTTTCTTGTTCATTATCCTTTTTGGCATTCTGCTTTCCTTCATCCTTACCAAGTGCATACTTAAAAACTATTGATATATTAACACCACTAAATGAACCCTAAAGAAACACAAAAAGTTAACTAGAACTTAAGGGGACGCCGCGGTGGATCAACAGTTATGGTGCTTGTGGTCGTCAGTTCAAATCCTGCTCGTGCCATGTGGGCTTTGTGGTGGACAAACACCGTGTGCGTGGGTTTTCTCGGGGTTCTCCCGTTTCCTCCCACATTCTTCATTCCACCAATCATCCCATGATCATTCCTGAGGCAAAAGTCGACGAAAGGCCTTAAAGAAATCAGGTTCAGTTCTAATTAAATTGAACTTAATTTACAGTAGTTGTTCAACATAAGTTTTATGGTATGTTAAGTGTTTAGAACCGAAAGTTTCTTTTCAGAGCTTTGAACCTTTTGTCTAAACGTTTCTGGGTTACGATGTATGGTAAACTTTATTAGCTACTAAAGATAACTGTATAGTAATTGGTTATTTGTTGAATTCAACATATCTACAAATACAATGTATTCCGATGTATCCCACTCAGCTCCCATGTGTTCCTCATTCCCCCAATAAAACGTTCCTCTGCCGTAAAACTAAAAATCTGACTTTGCATCTTCAGGAGCCACTTTTCCAGAGAATTTCAACAGGATAATCCTTCGCCTTCACATGCTTTTCAGTATAAAAACCACTCTCCAGGAGTTAAGTTTCATGTCAGTTGAATTATTACAATAAGTTCTAGAGGGAGTCAAACAAGATACTACACAAACTGCAATCAGGTTTGTTTCATAGACTTTTGGAGGAATTTTTACTTTGCTTCGTATTTCATAAGATTTTCACCTAACAAATAGTAGGGGAGCATATGTAAGCCCGTGTGCAGTTTGATGATGAAAACATGTCATATGGTTCAATGAATTACTCGTCTGTCCCTGAAAGATAATTTCCATGGTGTCACCTTTTTCCACCTCTTAGTGTCCGAGTAACGACGTCATCAATATGGACGCCGGCCAAAAACACTTCAGGTGAAACATCTCCGGAACTACTCAACCGATTTTTCTTCTCGCAGCAAATGAAAGCTAAAAATGTAGGCTACAAATAATAATCAGTAACTTTTTTTTGGTAATAAATTGATATTTAAAGAGTTATGAACGATTGTTTAAAAAAGTAGGTGTCAGTAATTATGAATCTTTACGAATTGGCAGTCTTGAAAAAATGTTAAGACAGACGTTTCTTAGCATGTTATGTGTAATTTCACATAAAACAAACAGAATTAAGATCGGTTGGTTAGTTATAGAGATACTGATATTTTAATATTCATGTTCCTTTTTTAGAATGGGAAACTCATTGAAATGTTTCATTCTTTGTTTCTCTGTTTCCATTTGTTAGACCATGGAGTGTGAAACCGAAAAAGATTAAATATATGGGTTTATTCATCATCATTATTAGTATTCTTCCGAAAGCGGCAGGTCCACCATAGCAAACTAAGCCCTCTTCTTTCATCCCGATTTTGCGCTTTCGTTTTTATCTCAAACGATTCATGCTCCGTAATACTGTTAAGGAGTTGGATTCATCATCATCTTCTTCAACCATACCTTCAATTCCATACCTCAATATACAGTCTCTGCGCAGCCAATGTCCTAACCAGTTTATTGTCTCCAGGGTTGTTCGTCTCTCGCGTATTCTCTTCTGCACTTTCCATTTCGCGTCAGCTTTATCCAAAAGATTTGTTCCATACTATTCCATGTCCACGTCTCAAAGGCTTTCAATTTTTTTTTTTTTTTTTTCTTTCTACCCATCCGTTTTAAATATTTAATTAATCCCTTTCTCAACTCTTTGTTTCCTGATCCGCGGAGAAGATTCTTCTAAGTGAACGCCTTTATCTCCTTCATCATATCATCACTTAGTGCCCTATTAGCCGTATGCAACTAGTTGACGGCTGGTTTTATGCGCTTGCAACCAGTCGCGCGAAACGCACATTCCTTCATTTTCGATCATACATACCGGTTAATTATCACAATTTGGTTTACAGTATTTTACATGGACCATTTAATAATAATTATTTCGTATTTTTAGTGCACTTTGAGGGAGGAGGGTGCTCCCTTAAAGCGTTTTCCCACAGAAAGAAAAAAATAAGAGTCGAATTATTTTGTCTACTATTCATGTGCCAAATTTGAAGCAAATCAGAGGGGGACACCTCACGAATGTTCCTTGTACGAATTGTTTATGGCAAAAAACTTTACATTTCATGGATATATCTTTTTTCAATATAATCGACTATTGAAAACCATTCTTACCATATAATTTGTAATAACTTACCCAAGATGTTCTTCTCATATACTGGCTTATTGTCAACATCGTGAATAAAGTTTCTCAAAATATTGTTCCAGCACTTAAGCCTTTCAACCTCGTCTGCATATGATTCTAACCTGCTATCCCAAATTACAGGATTTTTTCCACTTCGCAAATGAAGTCCTCTGTATTAACTTTATTTTCTATTAAATTACTGTATTCCTTCAGCTTTGAAGCTTCTGTGCGCACAGTTTGGGCAACGTCTTCCTCCACTATTTCTTCAATTTCATGAACAGTGGCCATTGTCATAAACGAAAGAAAAACCTGATTACGTAAGACACAATTCTCATTACGAATGAGAGAAAACTGATTGTAAAAACCTGTGCTGAACATGCGCACTCAGTCAGTTTATCAACTAACCGCGCGACTAGTCTCTTGCGGCCAGTAGGCTCCATATACAGCAATGCCCCTTTGGTCTCCTGTGGAACTAAAAGTCGACAGGCTGGTCGCATGCCATGATACTTTTTTTTGTCGACGCGACCAGGAAACTAGTCGCGCGACTACCGGCATAACGCTGATAGCTCCCATTTGATTCAATGCCCCGCTACCACTCATGCAACTAATCGCACGATTGATCGCGCGACTATTTGCGTACGGCTACCAGGTGCGTAAATATGAAACCGGAATTTATCTACAGAAAAGACAGTGATTGGATGACAATGCTAAGAACTATTTTATTCGAAGTATTGGCCATCGCTAGCGATACATTTCTGCCATCGTTCCGGCAATGTGTGGATGCCAGACCAAAAAAACTGTGCCTCTTGTGCTGCAAACCAGTCATCAAGCCATTTTCGCACATTTTCGTAAGATGTGAAGCGCTGGTCAGCAAGTGCGTGTCCCATGGATGTAAATAAGTGAAAATCGGAAGAAGCCGCGTTTAGTCTGGTGAGTAAGCCGCATGCGGAAGGATTTCCCAGCCAAACGTCGCAATCGTTTCCTTGACCGGTTTTGCTGTGTGGGAGGGTACATTACCGTGAAGCACACTCACTTTGTGTTGTCTTTGGTCATATTCTGGTCGTTTTTCACGCAAAGCTTGATGCAAATCGATCATTTGTTGTCGGTAACGTTGGGTATTAACGGTTTCGCCAGGCTTCAGCAGTTGTTAATAGATCACTCCCTTCTAATCCCACCAAACACAAAGCCTTGTCTTCCGTCCATAGCGATTTGGTTTTGCAGTCGATGTCGCCGGTTCTCCTGGAGTTGCCCATAATCTTTTACGCTTAGGATTCTCGAAATAGATCCCCTTTTCGTCACCAGTCACAATTCGATGGAGAAATGATTTCCTTTTGTACCTGGCGAGCAGAATTTCGCAAGTGGTTTTTCGGTTTTCCTGATGTCGTTTAGTCAATGCATGTGGAACCCATTTTCCCACCTTCTGAATCTTGCTCATGGCTTTTAAACGTATGGAAACTGCTTCTCGTGTCACATTTAATTGATCCGCGAGTTGTTTGCGTTTGAGCGTCATCATCATCCAACAAAGCTTGCAATTCGCTGTCTGCAAACTTTTTCGGTGGTCTTCCACGTTCTTCGTTTCTCACGTCAAAATCGCCACTTTTAAATTTTGTAAACCACGCATAGCACTGTGACTTACCAAGAGCATGATCACCGTAAGCTTCGGCAAGGATGCGATGCGATTCTGCAGCAGTTTTCTTCAACTGGTAACAAGAAATCAATGCTGTCCGCCCATCGTAGCTTGTAGGTACAAACTGCGCCATGTTCAACGCTATTAAACACTACACTATGACATGAAACTTGTCTGGTTGTGAGTTGCAAATCGTTATCAGCAGTCAAAACAAGCAAGTGGCGCCAAGGACGCAGTTTTACGGTAACCACAGTGACAGCTAACGCCGTCTATGCACAAATTCCGGTTTCATATTTACACACCCACCTGGTAATAGGGCCCTTATACTACTTGGCAAATACTTGAAGCTAGATGGCTGTTCTCTGATTCAGATACATGCTCGTTATGTCTTCGATATCTCTATTCCACACCTGCAGTATTCAATACTTACAGATTTTCTAGTTGACTCGATCGAATGCCTTTTCCAAATCAGCGAATGGTATGAGTACTTCCGTACCTTTCTCTATGCATTTCACTCCTATTGTTCTTAACAAACCAATAGCATCCCTTGTTCCTTTCTCTCTTCGAAGTCTAAACTATACATCTTCAATTTCTGCATTCACCCTACCGCATAAACTTCTGTTTTATTCTCGTAGAAGAATCTTGGCTGAGTGTTCTGTTAGGCTGATACTTAGATAATCACATCGTGCATTTTCGTTTTTAGCAGTGGAATCATTACTGTTTCTAAAAAGTCGCTTGGCCATTCTCCGGATTCATAAATTTCGTTGTAGAGTCACAACATTTCCACTTTTTCGTTTCTCTCCTACGTTTTTTATATCAATTAAATAGAAACAGCATCCACTTCCATTGTTTTGCCATTATTCATTTTATTAGCAAGCTCCTCAAATTCTTCTTTGAGTATTTGAAACCCTTTAACATCATAACTTAGTTCTGATTCTTCAATATTTAATGTAAGTTGGTGTTGGGACGCTTTGCACAGTTCTGTGTATTTTTTCCATCTGTGCAATAAACATTTCCGGTCACTAATGAGGTCACCATTTTTGTCCTCTAACTATCAGTTTTGTTTATCTTTCTTCCAAATTCCATTCCTCTTTGTTCATCAGACCATATCGTCCTGTTCTTTCCAAGTTTTCTATTTCATTGCATTTCGTCGTCATCCATGTTTCTCTTGCTTTGTCTCTTTCTCTTAGAATTACATTACTTAGCTTCGTTTACATTTTTACCTCCTGTATCTATACTCTTCCATTTTCTTCCCTCGTTCATTTTCTTCAACATTTCTTCTGTAACTCACACTTTATTTCCTCTCTCTTCGTGGTATCCTATTACTCATTCTGCTGCATCGAGCAAACAATGATTTAAAAACTTCCACCTCCCACTAGTACTTCCATCTGTTCAAACCTAATATTAGTTTTTCAGTTTTATGTCTATCTCGGCTAAGACCAATGCCAGGTGTATTTTCTTTTATGTTATTTAAACTCCGTGTTTCTCTTTCGAAGCTCGTATTTTCCTACTATTTTTTCATCTTGTCTTCATCTATTACTGCATAAATGTGCCCTTCTGTTCTCTCCTTCAGATATTAGTAGTTTATTACTTGCAAATATTAAGCCAATAATTTGTACATCGAATTCATTTACAATAAAGGATTTGGATAATAATAAATGTTCAAGATATTACTTTGTTATTTAATCTTCTGGCCGAGAGCTTGATATAATTCTCGTAGGGCTAAAATGTTTTGTTGTTAGGGTTCAAAATACGTCTCAAGAGGTAATTCAAGGTAACGTCTCAAAGCTAGAAGCAAAAAAATCAGTATCCTGAGCAAAATGTGCAAGGATATAGCACCTCTCGCAGTGTGTTGCGGCCACACACGAGCGCCATGCACATACAAAGGGTTTTCCAGATCATTAGGCAAACTACATTTTTTTCTTACTGATATGTACTTAATTCATTTTTGTATGGCGGAAAAGCTTTTTCATAATTGCTTATTATGAAATGTTTGCTTATTTCGTACTATTCATTATCTTGTAATGAACTGGTATAGTTTCTTGTAAGAATTCTTGTTAGGTTCTTGATGGAATCTTTGTAAGAATCAAATGCCAAATAAAATTCATGAAAGGTGCATTATTCTGCTTTCGTCGCCTGTGCAACTGCAAACTAATACTATAGCGAAACATGAATCATTCATTTAGCGCCTTTCCTTTGTGTCTAATTCTCCTGACAAATGTTCCTGCCTAGCCTTATTGTGATCCGTATATCTACTATGGCAAGCATATATCATCCCGTCCAGGGCAGAAGGGCTTAAGTTACATTCACTAAATTTTACATGAGAAGTTTGTAAAGCGAAATAAGTCTTTGGAAATCAGCAGTTCTTTATACCTTTGTTGCTATTTTAATTTTACTAATTCTGTATAGTTGTTCATAAGAGACAGATGTTACGTTCCACATGTCAGAATACATTTAAGCCCTTCTGCGTTGAACGCGACTTTATCATATACATACA
The DNA here is from genome assembly GCA_022664845.1 of Lepisma saccharinum. Classification (NCBI taxonomy): domain Eukaryota; kingdom Metazoa; phylum Arthropoda; class Insecta; order Zygentoma; family Lepismatidae; genus Lepisma; species Lepisma saccharinum. The sequence goes on along the minus strand of JAGDQP010015265.1, from coordinate 32,264 downwards.
TAATAATCCTCTCGGTTAAACACACACCTACCTCTCTCTCTCTCGCTCGCCTTTAATTTCGTGAACCATTCTACATTTCTAACCTGGTATTGTTAAAATCGTAAACCTGGAAAGAAAGAAAACTTACAATGAGTTTTCCATCATCGGGATGAGTCGAGAGGGCTTAGTTTGCCTTTTAGGGCCTGCCGCTTTAGGCAGAATACTAATTATAATGATGAATCAACCCATATATTTAATCTCATTCGGTTTCACACGGGGTGATATGATTTAAATCAAGATTTAAATAACTTGAATTTTATAATAAAAATCGTTGATTTAAATCAAGTTTTCAAACCTTGAAAGTGAAAATCGGAAATGCGTTTTGGCTCTATATCCTTTTTTTTTTACTTGGAATACGGATGAATGAAATCCATACAGTCTTTTTGCGGCCTGCCATTGAACTCAAAAATCGAAGTTTTACGAGTAAAAACGTAAACAATGCTATTTAATTATTATTTACGAACTGCAACTAATGTACTAATCCTCGGCGCGACACGTCAAAATACAAGCAGTGAAGAAACCGAATGGGATTATCCCGATTTTTTATTTTCTTCATTATTCCCGATCAGGACAGGGAATATCCCGATTTGTACTTTCGAGTGTTGATAGGAGAGAAGAAAGTGATGGTGATCGTGAAAAATAATGAATTCGAGATTTCAACTGATTTACACATGTCATGGTCCCTACATACCGAAAAAGGGATTTTTAGATGTTCTGTTCGTCCATCCCGATGTAAATACGTACACCCGCGACCCACCTAAAGGCAATGATGATTTCAGACGGTGACCAGAAGGGGACAAGATGCTCCTGGAGCTACTGAATTGTCCCACGCCGGGAACCTCGCATCTTTTAATCCTCAATGTCAGTTATCAGTATATTCACAGTACTATTTTTCATTCTCCTTGTATTGAAGTAGCCCCCGTGGGAAATCTCAAATCACCATTGCCTAGAGGCCATACCGTTCAACGTATCGAGACCAAAGTTTAAACTTAAGGTTTTGTAAGATTATCTAGGGTAGTTTTTCGAATTTTCTTCCTACCCCTAAAAAATAAGGGTAGTTTACTAAAAGGTGAAAATAAAAATGTGCGATTTTGTCAAAAACTTCTCCGGCGATTTTGTTCATATTTTGTAAATAAATGTTTTAGTAATGTGCGGTGGTCCGTACCTTGTATTGTACAGTCTTTTTCAAAAGATCTTGGCCACCCACCTTGCTTTAAAAGGCCACATTCTGGCAACCGTAGATACAAGTTTCTAATACTTTGGCTCTGCATTATTATTATTGTAGTTTACTATTACAGTAGCTACTATTGTAGTTTATTAATATACTAGTGTATTAGTAGCAGCTGTATTTGGCCACGATTTACTGTCGTTTTCAGGCCTCTTAGAGGTTTTTGCACTACTACGTTTGGCACCTCTGCTCATCGGTAGTGACTCAGTTGGTAGAACACTGACTTCAAATTCGAATGGCCATGGATTCAAATTCCGCGACCCGTGATTCTTAAAAAAGAAGTTTTTTAAGAGTTTTTTTTTCTCAGTTCCACCAGATAAGTACCAGAATTCAACGTAATACCTTCAAATGAGTTCATGGAGGACTTCTTTGTGCATTCTTTACCCCTTTTATTCTGATGTGAACGAGATTCCTAAAAGTTACAAATACATAATTAAATTAATGAATTAAGTAAAAATTAAACCGAATAAGGATAATGAGCTGTAAATTGAACCTCAATTTGGAAGTTTACCCATTAAACGAGGGCCATTTACACTTAATTCTACTTCCCAGGTTTTTTTTTTTTTTTAGTTTACGATACATATTATGGAAGAAGAAACTGCTGATTTAAAAAAAAAAATCATCAAAATTATTTTTTTCCACCCTGGTTTCACATTCTGTGATCTAAGAAGTAGAAAGAGAGACACAGAAGGAGTGAAACCTTCCAGTAAGTTTCCCATCAGCGGAGGAAAAAAAAAAAAAAAAAAAAACGAACCTAGGCTCTCTTCCAAGAACTAAAGAAGGAAGAGAGAGTTTAAAATATCAGTTTATTTTGGTTTAGTTTATTGCCTTCTTTACATGCTGAAGTTAAGGCTTAAAGAGCCTTATCTACCACTTGACCATGCTACAATGTTTTATACAAGAAGAAAATACCGAAATAATACTAATAAAAAAGAAAAGAAAATTACACCTAAAAATAAGTATACACGCGCGCGAGCATAATTATATTTAACTAAGTCACATGTACACATGCTTCAAAAATGCAGTACTATAACAAGCAAATATTTGATAATAGTAATAATAATAATAATACAGATTAAAGTTACAAAAATAGAGATATAGTTCGACTTTCACAATCCCTCATATGTAGGAACACAGCTATGCACACACACTACGACATAAAACAATGATATACAGACGAATACCGGTACTCTACCGCTTTTAACGTAACTGATCGTGTAACACTATACCATACTGGAGAAACTTATGTACTCCTAAAATTTTGTTATTTAAGTATAAACAAATGGAAGCTGTCAGGTGGAGTTTGGGGGTTGAATCGATTCTTGACAATAGATATTTTTCCATCGACTTCCTGAAGCATTTCACTGTCTCTGATTTCTTTAGGTGATCGGGTAGGCTGTTCCAAATGCGAATAGAGGTAACTGAAGGATTTGTTAAAGAAGTTAGAGTTATGTTGGGGATAGATAATAACATGTTGGTTCCTGATCTTGTATTGTGTCCATGACGGGCATTAAGAGATTGAAAATGTTGAAAAATAGAACTGGGCTTTTTAGCACTCATTTTTTAAATAATAGTCACCTGCTGTGTGCGAAGCTCGTCGCTCGTCTAATTTGAGAAAGGATAGCTTTCGATAGAAAGGTGTTACATGGTTTGATATCTCAGGTTAAAGATAAACCTTACACATGAATTCTGAATCCTCTGAAGGCGGTGAGCCAACTCATCGCTAAAGTTGGAAAGTACTACGTCACAGTAATCAACATGTGGGAAAACAAGTGTTTGTGCCAAAGTGTGGTTTTTAACAGCGGTTGGAAGGATATTTTTTAACCTAGCTAGAGACCAGAACGCTTTTGTGCAAACCTTATTGATATGAGCCTTCTATTCTAGGTGTGGGTCTAGTGTGAGACCAAGGTTGCTTACCGTGGAGGAAAATGGTGCGGTCGTGTTATTTACAGTAATATTGGGGATGATAGAATAGTCAGGAAGTGATGTTCATCTCTTTGAAGAAAAGATTATAAATTGACTTTAGCAGGTTGATGCTGAGTCCATTTAGTGTTGCCCAGTCCATAATTCTAGCAAGATCATCGTTTTTACTATTAATGGTCGCTGATAATTCACGCGGATCGCATGACGTATACATCTGGAAATCGTCTGCATATAGATGGTGTTTACAATGTTTTAATGCATTAGGAAGGTCATTTATATATATAGACAGAATAGGAGTGGTCCGAGAACTGTCCCCTGTGGGACTCCTCTTGAGAGATTACGCAAAGATGATTGTGAAGCAAAAAGACTTACAGATTGCTGGCGTCCTTGAAGATAGTTTCGCACCCATTAAATAGCATGCTCAGAGAAGTTGAAGAAAGAAGAGTTATGTACGATAGACTGAAACGCTTTGGAAAAATCCAAAATAGTGAGAATAGTAACCTCCCTCGTATCCAGGGCCATTTGGATATCGTCAGTTATGTGTACTAGAGCGGTTAGAGTACTATGATTTTTGCGGAAACCTGATTGAAATGGGCCCAATAATGAGTATTTCGTTAAGTATCTACGAATTTGATCGCTCATAATATATTCAAGAGCTTTCGAGAGACCGGGTAAAATATTTATGGGCAGTGTGCGAATTAGCGGGGGGATGCCCGAGATTCTCCACCCTGACAAATTAATTTTTTGTCCCTGTCAGGGATAAATTTCTCCCCCCCTAGAAAATGTTTCGATTAAGATCAGATAGATAATCGGAACATCTTTATTTGGCAGAAGTTGAAACTATTTTCATGAAAGTGACAAGGGTATATGAACTTTTACTAGCAGCTAAGAAGCCTGTTTGGTAGCCATTTCTTTTGTGATGTTTATGAAGTCCAAGACATGCAGTCCCATTTTGCAATAGGGTGTTACTAAATCATTCACATTAATGTACTTCGTAAACATCGCAAAAGAAATGGTTTCCAAATAGGCTTCTTACACGGAAAAAAAATAAAGGGTTACTAGTAACCCAAAAAAAGGTTGAGCTAACCGAGTGAGTTGGTAAATATAGAGCTTAATAAGTGCAAGGTTACAGCAACCCAGCTAAAAGGTTAAATCCAGTGGGTTGATTTAACCCTGCGCATAGGTTGTTTTGAAGGGTTATGATAACTAGCTGCATTCAGTTAGTGTAACCTAGCAATCAGTTGCAGCGATTAACTTACTGGGTTAAGTCAACCGAGTTTCTAAGTTACTTTAACTGTGCTAATCATTTACTGCAAATAAGTAAATCGGTTGGCTTAACCTATTTTCTTGATTCTACTTGGTAGATGTAACCTTGGAAGGGTTATTGCAACTATGTTCATGGTAGTTGCAGTAACCGAGAAACAAGGTTACGTCTACCACGTGCTTATCAAGACAAGTATGGCGACATGTTTTTACTGGCCGGCACGGAAATGATGACATCGCGCCAACATGACTGTAATTAACAATAATTATGTTCTCGCACCATAAATAATAATTCGATATGTACAATTCCATCTCTCAGACCATATTGGATAATTACTTGTGATAGTTTTTGGTAATTACAGCCACGTTGGCCACGTAAATGTGGTCTTTTTGGTGTCAATAAGAATGCAGGGATAAACTTTACTTTATGACCCGCAGCTTCCCCAGCTACTGAAGCATATATATATATATATAGTTCCTTGCGAATAATTATCTCAGGCAGCTCTATAAACACCTACCAACTACCAGCAATCCAAAAAGTGTTAAGAGAAACGGTGTCATTATCATTTCGTTAAACACACACTCGAGTTGATCAACACACAATAAACATGGCGTCTTCGAAGGAATATTTATGGCGACATAATGGTGTTATGAATGACATGTATTTTTCGACAAAATCACGAATAAGCCTTGGGTGAGCGAAAAGGGGTTAGTTAAAGTCAAGTCGGGTATTATTATTCCATTGTATTCGATGTACATGGCGTTTAGAACATACTGCATGTGCTTGCCCTCAGTGCACAAGAAGATAAATAGTCCCTAGCTCCTTTCACTCTCATTTCACACCTCCATGACTCAAAACTTGGTTATATCTTGCATTTCAACACTTCCTCAGACATTGGAAATGTTACATTTCACCTGTAAATTTAACATATTTTGACGGCCTGACCCAAAGTTACCTAAAAACCGTAAAATTTTGAATTCAATTTTACATATTTTGCGAACCATAAAGTGAACCTGAATGTGGTGCCATGTCGTGATCTGCATTTCTTAAAATATAGGGACCAGCCTTGTACTCTGGCAACTTCTCAACATTCGGAAGGACTCAAATAAGAGTTGCTCGATTCTTGTTGTAAACATGTTAATAATGTAAATAAGTAAGTCCATTTAGTTACTATACGCAAGGAAGGTTTTTTTTTTTTTTTAACAAGGATTTGTTACATACGCGCTTGTAGCTCTCAAGTACATATATTTATGCGGGAATAGAAAAGGATTTTCAATTTCTCGTTCGTACAGTTCCAAATTTTTGCGGATCTCAACAGATTTTCCAGCTAGAAATCAATTCAAATATTGTTCACCATTCAACTGTTTCAAAATATCAACCGATTTTCTTTTTTCTTTTTTTTTTTTTAAATTCAGGTGAGCAATAAATAAAACTTTCAACATTATTTAACGTAAGTCAAATTGTTATGGAGTTATTTAGCACTTTTCGGTTGAATTAATTTTTTTAATACCTTTAGACAACTTTGGCTCAGGCCGGATAGATAATTGCTGGAATGAAGAAAGTGGGAGGAAATGGGCGAACCTCGAGAAAACCTACGCACACGGTGTTTGTCCACCACAAAATCCAAATGCACGTGCAGGGTTTGAACCGACGACCCCAAACGTCAGAGATGGGTGCTCTAACCATTGACCCACCGCCGTCCAGCATTTTTCAGTGTTTAAATTAGTGTCAAATGTAAGCATATTCAGGAAAGTAGCTGCTCTCCCCATAGCACTTACATAAGACATGCGAATATTGAAATAAGGCAAATAATTGAAACAATTTATGAATCTTGTCTTGAAAAACTGTGATTTGGTAAGCTGAAGTGTCACTCAACGAGACGTTAATTTAAAATATTTCATTAACCGCAACGCCCCGAGAATGAGCACAGAATCCATAACTTATTACAGGAATGAAAAAGTTTAATCGGAAGATGCATTTACAATATAAGAAAACAGTTATAAGGGTGCCTTCGAACCTCAGAAGCTGACCGAAGGTTATCAACGTAAAAGTAATGAAATTTTAAAAATAGCAGTAATATTAAAATGATAATGTTTATTGCGTTACATTATGCTAATTTACATTGAATAGGTAATTGCAAATCTGCTCACTTCTATCTTGAATCTTTAGTGCATAAAAATCTTATTACTTTATTGATACCGGTAACAGAAAACCAAAGAAAACTATCTTACTTTTGAGGGAACAGACGTTACTAATGAAATGTTGGAATGAACATCACAGAAAAATGAAGCGTAAGTAAATTCACATTTACATGTAAGTAAAAGACCTGTAAAGTAGGTGCAGTATGAGTTTAACTGCAGGGAACGAAATTTTTTCAGACTATGTAATTTTTTTTCTACATTTCAGTAGCACAAATAAATTGAAACATACACAAACACTATACATTACAGACTACAAACTAATCATTGAAACGAGAGGCCTCAAGGTCACAATAAAGCTACTACGTAAACATTAAAGATGTTACTTTTTATTAATACTTTATATTCAGAAACAATATTTTTTAAAAAAACATTAATTCACGAACCTTCATAGAGAAATTATTCCTGTGTCTATGTTAGAGAGTTCACAATTGAAAATTAATGAATAATACATAACGAAGCCGTATAAATCATGATACATTTTATTTACAAGGATGTTTTACATTTTCAAGTTAGATATTACATATAATTTTTGAAAACATGTCCTGGTAAAATGTAATACGATTTCTCCCAATACGTTATTGAATAAAACATGTGTCACTCTGAGGCAAATCAACGTAAAAATGTTTTGACACCAACCATATCGAATTTTGCGATACTTAGTAATGTAAACGCACCAGTAATGGACAGTTAAAGGGAAAAGTTGTAAAATAAGATTTTCTTAAGGGCGGGATTTTTTCACCTACGTGGGAAAAAATTAATATAGTACGTTGTAATGCCACTGAATATTATTCGCTCGCCATTGGTTTCACCTGATATTTCTGACATCATGTTGAAGTAAGTTCCATGGTCGCGCACCTACTCTTCCATGCATTCTGTTAAGAAAGTCATTAAGGAAAGAGTTTTCGTTCTTTATTCATGACATTATAATAACGAATATCTTTGTTGTTCTGTACTATTATGTATTACGAAATGTCTTGGTTTCAAGCATATTAATAGTCGAACAAACTATAAATTAGATCTGTTACACAAAGCAGAGGATGTCTATTACCGGTATGGCAAAGTCAGTTTTTGTACGGTTTTGGACATCTCACTATTCATTAATGTGTTGTTGAAATCAAAATCCTTGATTCACTGAGCTGTTATTAATGTCCTTAGGAAGCTGGTGAGCTTAGGACGAGACTTACAGGTTTTGGTAAAGTGTCCTCCTAACCACTCCGTTCAATAGACCTCAGCAGAAATTGAATCCATGACTACGTGCGCTAAATACTCCGCCACTCCGAGGGCGAAATCACAATTCTATTAGTTGTTTCATTTCAACTTAGGGATGATTATTTACCCTTCATGACCATAAGTTTGTCGGGAAAATTTTGGTCCCATGTTTTCCAATGATGGACGCGACGAATTTTTGAAATTAGTTAATCTTTAGGCAACTTTGGCTCAGGCCAGATGGATGATGATGGGATGAATTGGTGGAATGAAGAAAGTGGGAGGAAACGGGACAACCCCGATAAAGCCCAAATGGCATGAGCAGGAATCGATTCTACGACCCCTAGCACCAGAGGCGAGCGTTCTACCAATTGAGTCACCGCGGCCCCATGGACGCGGGGATTCCCATTAATGAAATGATTTGCTTTAGTATTGGGCAAAGTATTTAGTATTCATTACAACTTAGAATTTGTATTTTTTTGTTCACAAAACATCTACGGCTCAAACCTGGATAGGGTAAAGAAAAAAGAAACGGGAAGAAGTCGAACAAATCTGAGTTGAAGGTGCCATCAGGATATTTGCCTGATACGACTGAGGAAAGAAACTGTTCAAACCTCAGTAATAATGACTGACTGCTGAAACAATCAGATAATCGAAGAATAGCATTAAACATTTAATCTTGTTTAGTACTCATATTCGAAACATCAGCAATGATTAGTTAAATTACTTTGAGTTAAATAGTATGACCATTACTAGAACATCGTTTTTTCCGGGTCGATCACTAGTACAAAAATAATGTTACACAAGAAACGTGATTTACTCTCAAATAGTTTGTTAATGAAAGTGATTGGTAGAAACCACTACAACAAAGCGTATAGAGCGTGTAACATTCTCATTTAATGAATACATTTGAACTGTGTTTGAGTTAAAAATTATAACGGTGAAAGGTGTCCAATACTGGTACATCTACCTACCTTCTACATCTATAGTTCTTGTGGTCGTAGTAACCTAAAATCTTTCCCTCTATATAAACTGGTTTCAACTTTACAAACTTCCAAGCTCTACAAAATGTGTGTTATCCAGTATTTCCCTTTTTTTTTCTCATTGAATAGTGTTAAAATTTAAGACCTTCACAATTCGAGGAGGGGGGGGGGGGAAGGCTTATCAACACTGCCTTTACTTTTTACATCTATAGTTTTTGTGATCTTACCCCTTAGGTAACCTAAAATCTTTCCCTTTATACAAACCAGTTTCAAGCTTACAAAAATATTGCGATGTTTTTTTTTTTTTTTAATAGGTTCCTCGTACCTACAGTAAACAGTTACTGAAAAGTTAATGATAAAATCTCACTGAGTAATGTTAAAAATGTCAGACCTTGACGATTAAAAATTTTTTTTACCAACATTAGATGTGTGTGCCAAGTCCCCCTCCCGTCGGAAAAGCTTGATTCCCAAAACATGAATTATCAGTGTGTGGGGGATGGAATCTCAAGCTTTCGGTGTTGAAAATGATCGCGAAAACAAGTTTTATCTTCCTCCAAATTAAAATTTATGACCTTTTCACTTCTACTTATATTAAATTTGATATTTATTCGACCATCTTGAGCAAACTTGTCGATGGGCTGTAATTCATTTTTTTTAAGTCCAAAATTGGTAATCACTTGAGAAAAAAAAAGTGCTTCAGTTTTTTAGTCTTCAAGTATTTACTTGGCAAAGGAGTGACAAAAGGTCACAATTAGTGACTCTAGGACCCAATAAGTTATTGCAGAGGTCATCCAAGGCTATCAAATGGCATAATAATAAGAGACAGTAACCAAGGAATAATCAGAGACAGCAGGCCTCCAACAAGTTATTAAAAACTTTCGGTAAACGTTATTTTGTATGCGCCAGTCTAGTAACTTTTGACTCCGGCTCGTCACGATTCGGCCCTTTTACACCTAGTTAAAATACACAAACATCCATGCCTCTGGCGAGATTCGAACCCGTGACCTAACTCCTTATACAGCACGGCTACCTGGTCGGCAACAAGTTATTAGTAGTAGCGAATAACTCGTAAGTTTTCTTTTGGGGGAAGACAAGACTTTGCTTCTGTGATAATTTTCAAAACCAAAATTTTAGGGCTTCATTACAGGGTATCTGCAGATTTCAAAATTGTTGGGAGGATTGCTACACCCGAACTTACAAGATATGAGTTCCCTAAATAACGGTGAGCGAACAGATATTTCTTAATATCCGTAATATAACACATCCTGCTGTAATATTAAAAATTCATAATATGAAACACGCTTCAAATGTATCAGAATATTTTCTGCACATTTGGGCAAATGTACCATTAAAAAAGCTAAAAATAATAATAAGGTTTACCTGATTGAATTCATGGCCCGAAACTCAATTTTATGACTTTTTCATAAAAAATGACTCAATTTAATTACTTTTTCATGACATATAGACACACTGCATTACACACACAAATCGAAAAGTCAAATTGTGAGAACCAAGTTTTCCGAAGGAGAGAAAAAAAAGACGCGCATTTTCAACTACAACGAACTACGCAAAACAATATATTGTTGACCGGTCATGTTCACAATTTTCGCATTGGGTACGGGCGAAATGAGATATTGTTGGAATAGAACCTCACATTCACTTGATCACTTCCTTCACTTCATACACATAAAAATGTTCATCAAAGCACAACGCATGTGCTTTGTATGTATCACAACGAACGTTCAACCTTCTACTAGAGAAGATAAGTCGTTCCGAGTCATACAATTAAATTTTGTACACAGTGAAAAAGTTAAGAAAGTCTTCATCTAGTCCATGGATAAGAACTGATTCTTTTTCGTAGCGGGAAGATGACTTCTCTGCCAAGACACTCGTTGCAATTTTTTCCCAGGATCCAACCGTAAGTTGGAGTTGATGAACCTCGCCTCAGATGAAGACACCTTTTTGAACGGTCCTGTAAGTAGCAGATAGAAGACAGTTAAAATAGCTATGTGCACCAACAAAGAACGTAAAACATAATCTATTTGTGCTCAATTTAAATGATTACGGTGATAGAATACAACATTATTAACAATAGCCTCATTTTACAATGAAAATTTGTATTGGCACGACTATAGCTTTTAAAGCAAATTTAAGAAGTTGTATTTCATAGAGGGGGTTTAATAACAGAATGAAACTTTCAGGGGTTTTAGAATATAAACAAAGGAATTCCTATACGAAATTTTGTTCATGTACTACTTTTCCCTTTTGACTTACAACAATCCCTCAAATTTTGACAAATTTGAGTTTTTATGAAATTGATGCCTCAATATAAAGAAAAATAAATGGCGCAGGAAGTTAATTCTTTCTCTGTCATTACAGTAACAATAGTAGATAATAATAACAAAGTAAATGGCTTGTTATTTCTTTCAATTTAAACAAGAAAAAAAATCTAAAAATGAAAATTTCACCTATATTTTAGTTGTTTTATACCACGCTGTCCAATAGTCGTTTTGAGGAGGCTAGAACTTAAAGACATAGCTTTAAATATTCTCTGAAGTGTCTATATTTTAAATGTTTTTGAATTATTCAAATATCTCAACTAGTTTGTGAAATATGTGTAAATGTATGATTCGCTGTATTAAAAAAAAATTTGCAGAATCTAATTTTTTGGACACCCTGTATAACCTGAACTATAAGCAATAAGAAATTTTCAAAAGCTGTTTTCAGCTTCGCTTGTATATGGGATTCAATGTAGCAAATATAAAGGGAATCAGTCGAGCAACCACCACTTGTCGAAATATTCTGTGGAATGACCCAGAACTCTTATATAAACATTGAAACACTCAGCCTTATGTACTTTAATGTGCTATGTTCTACAACCACACAGAATAGCCGGTTTGCTTGTTAAATGAAATTAATTGTTTATATGAACTGCATCACGCTATTGGTGACTAAC
>JAGDQP010015265.1:0-12317 GCA_022664845.1 Lepisma saccharinum | reverse complement strand
CCAATACAACACGGCGTGATTAATTTTTATAGTTGACGGAAATCTGCCTTTGTACATTTTCACGATTGATAGAAGGGTCTTCAGTGACGAGTGGAATAAACGCTCGGAAGAGGATAATTACTGTGTGATAAATTCGGCAACGCAGTACGAATATGCGCAGGAATGTAGTCTTGTCAACTTTAAGCAACAGATTCTATGAATTCATTTGCTCAAAACTAGTAACATTTTACTTAACTCGCAGCGAAAAGATTTCCAACCGAATTCACAAGCAGTCTGTGGCTTACCAAATATATTTCTTTTAACATTTACTGAACATTAGTAATTAAACTATATTTAAAATTGGCCGTGGACATAAAATTTGTGATTCTAATAAGTATCAGGACATACGTTTATGTATAAATATTATTTTCATGATGTTTTTAATATGGTTATCGTAATTCCGGATTTAGTTTATATATTTCGAAACGTAGCAGTATGATATACCCACAGATTGATGTATTATTATTATTATTATTATTATTATTATTATTAATAATAATAATAATAATAATAATAATAATAATCACTTCACGCTTTAAGGCAGTACTGGTACATATAATCGTCAGCCTGTTGACAAGATGTGTCTTTGGTATATTGTTCTGTTGGGTTCTGTAGTTGAGGAAATTTTTTATTAGGGTCCGTCCGGTACTCAAAACAGATGCTTTGTGGATCAGTCCTTGTAGTGTTGGTGCTAATTTTAGTTGCTGGAGGTTGTGCTTAAATGATACTGGTGTTACTCCGAGTGTGTACATTACTAGTGGTACTACTGTCATTGTTTTGTTTGAATACTCGCCTGGTTTTGTCTGCTAGTTCTTGGTATTTTTGTATTTTCTCTCCGTACTTCTGCTGAATGTTGTGCGTACTGGGTATGCATATGTCTATTTGGAACGTGTGCTTTTCTTTTCTATCCGTTAGCGCTAAGTCCGGTTTATTGGCTTCTATTGGTTTTCCCGTAACTATTAAGCAGTTCTAGTACACGGTAAAATTTTCGTTTTTCAATACTCTTGTGTATTCATACTTATAATGAGGTTGATGATACTTACTTCACAAGCACGCACTAGATGGAGGAAATGTCCTCAGCTTCGTGAGTAATTGTTCGATTTTCGTGATGGTTGTTAAGAGAAAAATTAGCATAGGAGACAAATTGGTACAGATATATGGCCAAAGTATGCCTAGTCTTACCATAAATAATGTCACAACTTTTGAGGGAGGCTATACGTCCGCTCCTAAACGCCTGCACATTCGTGAAGTGTGGGATGAAACGTGAGTCTTAGCTAGCTGAGCTGTAGAAGTGTAAAGTTGTTTGTACTAAGTGTTCACGAAGGAATGGGGTAACTACGAAAACCGTGTAGCCGTGATCACTTTCTTCCAGGGAGGTTTTCAACCGCACCCCGAAAGAATTAGTGTTAGCACTTATATTACTCAAACGTATATTGAAATACGCATATAAAAGTACATTCTATAGATATTGTTCATGTTATTTTGAGGTTAGCTAAGGAAGTATACTGCAATGCTGGGCCGACACGTGGTGATGGTGTGGCAAGCCACAACCTCCTCACCTTATTCCAAAAATCAGTTTTATATACTGGACCCGCAATGCGGGTCGTATCAGATATTAAGCTGATAAGAATAGATCTTCTGGAACATAACTTCGTCATAAACATATTGTTTGCTGGATCCCAAGAACCGAGGGCTCCAATTATGATTGGGATTATTTCAACCTTATCGTATTGTGGCTCCATACTCTTTCGCAATTCCTCACACTTCTGCAGTTTTTCTTTCCTCCCTCGATCTTTCGAACGCTTGCTTGCGGTTTCCAAAGGGTATCGTCACGTCTACTATAAAGGCTTGCTTTTGTGTTGTCAGAACTATGTCCAGCCGTTGTCTATTTCCTTCCACTATGGTCTGATTTTCTGCAACTATCCTGAACTTTCTTTCGCGGGCCTTCTTAATCCTGTCTATTATATTATTATGCCGATTCTGATATGCTTGAGCATATCTCATGCAGTGGTTGAATACATGGGGCAGTGTTTCGTTCTCATATCCACATCTTCGGCATTGCTTGTTGTTTTGGTTGTGCTTCTTCACACCATTCAGTGGGACGAGCTTCAACCTTGCCCGATGTATAAACCGCCAATCTGCGAATCTTGTGAAATCCCCGTTAGTGATAAAGTGGCTGCTCTCTTTACTCATTTCCACGCATTCCATCACTTTCCCTTGGTCCGCATAGTCTAGTAATTTGTGGATCCTAACATCTTGCTTGTTCTGCCTGATTCTTCTCATTACTTGGTTTCTCTGCTTTGGATTTATCGTTGTTTCTCCTATTATGAACGAAGGTTTGTTATCTTCAAATTTCCATTTGCATTCCATTCTTCCTGCTGCTTTTCTTGCCTGAGTCCACGTATTCTTCATTGCGTTTGTGTTGGTCTGGAATTCCTGTCCCATTTCAGCTGAGAGCTATTTCTCTTTGTCCTCATCTAGTACAGCTTTTCTCGTTCTATGATAGATTGTTTTCTCTAAGTCTTCTGTAGCTATTTCCCGTATTTCTTCGTCCGGTGAAGTTTGAATGCTGTGTTGATGATTGCTATGTCCGCAACCTCTGCTGCTAGTGGTATCCCGCAAGCTCCCTTCTTCCTTAATCCATATATGTAGTGGTTGAAGGCTTCCTGTGGAACAATCAAAGTTCGTTTGTATAGTGGCTTCAATACATCGTCTATTTTCTGCCATTCTCCCTTCAGTCTCTGTCCCGTCCTCTGCTCGAATAGTAGTGCAGGATAGAAAAACGTCTTCATAGCGTCTATGCGTTGCCATGGGGCAAGCTTGGACTTCATAATTTTCAAACCTTTCTCTAGTATCTGTTTCAGTCTAGCCCTCTCCCCGATTACATTGAAGCCTATAGGTTTTCCGAGGAACACCGTTGTTTGTCCGTCTTGAAGCGTTGTCAGTTCTTCACAGTTGATTTTCCAAGTCGTGTTTCTACATCCGGCAGGTAGTCGCCCTGAGATATGTATTGCGGTACTCTTTGCTACATTTATCTCTAGGTTGAGTTTCTTCAGCTTATCGACTAGCGAATCCATATCCTCCTGAATTCGCTCTGGGGACTCATTTAAAAGTGTTATGTCATCCGCGAATGCCACGATTCTATGCCTCTCTTCGTCTCGCTGGATACTTCTTAGTATCGCCAGGATGAAAAGAGTACCGCTCATAGGGCACCCTTGTCGAATACCTGAGTTTACCTCGACTTCCTCAGTTTCTCCTTCATCTGTGATTATTGTTCCGGTTGTTCTTGCGTACATTTCATAAATGACTTGTTGCAGCGTTTCTCCTGCTCGCATTCTTAGCGCTGCTCCTATCGCTTTATGGGGGATGCTCCCAAATGCATTCGAACAGTCCAATTGTGCTATGCATATACTCTTCTTGTCCTTTCGCGCCTCGTTTATTCTTTTCTCAATAATATAGTTGTGTTCCATAACCCCGTCGAAGGGCATAAATCCCTTCTGTGTCTTCAATATCATCTCCTCTTCTTGGACCCACGACATTATTCTAGCTGCCCAGCATCCTGCATATAGCTTGGCGATTGTCCTCCCTAAAGCAATTGGTCTGATATCTCCTTTCTTGTATATCAGTATCGTTCTGAAGTTTTTCCATTCTCCTGGTGTTCTTCTGTACATTAAGCAGATATTGAAAATTTGTGCTAGCAGCTTGTAGTTTGGGTCTAGCATCTTCCAATGATTATAGGTGAGTTTGTCGCTGCCCGGGGCTGAGTTCTCCACTTTTCCCAACCTTCTCTGGATTTCTTCTTCCGTGAATGGATCTCCTCTCACCTCCTTCTTTGCTTCTTTTACTGTCGGCCCATACACTGATTCATCAAATGCTTTCTCGCTCCATAAATTCTTAAAATGCTGCGTTACTTTTTCTTTCTCTATTCTACATCGTTCCCCCTCTCCCTCTACTATTAGTCTTACAGCTATTCTTCTATTCTTTATGTATAACTTCTGTATTGATTTTGCATCTTTAATGTCTATTTCTTTTCCTCTTCC
This sequence comes from Lepisma saccharinum, assembly GCA_022664845.1. Lineage (NCBI taxonomy): Eukaryota > Metazoa > Arthropoda > Insecta > Zygentoma > Lepismatidae > Lepisma > Lepisma saccharinum. Next base: position 8,238 of record JAGDQP010015265.1, on the reverse strand, counting down.
TCCCTTAGGATGCCCTGCGTCTATTTTTAAAATTCCTTGTGCTGTTGTTGTCAGTTTCCGCATTGTTTATCTCTTATTTCTTTCAGTTTCATACTGAATTTCTTCACTAGTGGAGTTTCATCGCTATTATCAATCAGTTCTTCGTCTCTTTCCCTCGAATTGTCCTCATTCTCTTCTTCATCTATTTCTCTTACAATTTCTTGTCCTAGAACCTCTTCTATGTTGTTGATTTCTTCATCACTGTCTTCAAGTGTTTCATTCCGTACCCTTTCATCATCTGAGTTCGGGGTTTCCTCTCCAATTTCATCCTCTATTTCTTCCCGTTGATTCTCTTCATTATTTTGTTCTCCGACTTCCTTTTCGTCTTCTGTTATCTCGCTCCCTCGTTCTCTAATTCTGAGGTCTCCCCTTGTCGATTCATCTCCAATTTTCGCTTCTTCAGCCTCTCGGGGTGATCCTTGCTCGCATTGTTCTGCATCATCTTGTCTTATTATCTCTTCAATTATTTCCATAGCTTGGTGATCACTGCTGTCTTGATACTTGTCTCCCTCTTCCGCGCTCAAACCTCTTCCGTTTTCGTTCTCAATATGCTTTACGCTGTCCTGGGAAGGTATGGCAGCCTCACTTCTCTGCTCCTCTCTTTCCTCTTCCGGGTTTGCTGTCTGCTGCTGTGCCTGCATGGTCTCATCATTTCCTTCTTCTGTGCTCGTCTCGCTCCCTCTCATCCCGTGCTCTTCATTTCCAGCATCTCCGTTTTCTTGAGATATGTTTTGTTCAACATCGAGTTCATGGCCCATCTCTTGCTCGTTGTCTCTTCGCTCTTGCTGGTTTTCCCTTCTTCTTTCCTTTCTGGTCTCTGGATCCGGTAATGTTACTTATTCTTGCTCCTCCCTAATCCTCTTCTTATGCCATATTTCATGATTTCGAAGCGCTCTTGCAGTTGGAAAAGTTTCTTCGCATGTAGAGCATGGATACGCGGATACTACTACTTCTTCTTCCTCATGTTCTGCTTCCTGTGCTTCTGGACATTCGTGGCCTGTAGGTTTGAGTCCCAATTCCCTTCTGCACGCTTTACAGATGTTTATGGTTTGTTCAATCCTAATATGATGGTTCTTTAAGAGGTGTCGTTCCAGTGATCTTCTGGTTGCTGTCCAGCTCTTTGCCTTAAACGCCTACCGACATGCCTTCTCAGTGCAATTAAAAAATTCTCCTTGAGGGAAGCGGACCCGAAGGGTTGATCCAATCCTCGAAACCGCAGGTAGAACTTCCTCCATGTTATTCATCCTTTGCTTCGTCTAGATCTTCAAATAGAAAAAAGTCGGCTGAACCCACAGTCCCAGTTGACTCGGGGCATTTAGGCCATGTCGATTTCTTGATGAGAAATCTTCCGACTGGACCCTAGCAAACTCAAGACAGCTGAACCCGTAGTCCCCAGTTAACTCGGGGCTTTTTAGGCCATATTGACCCCTTGAAGAGGGATTCTCCGTCAGATTCCCGCGTGGAATATCAATTCTGATCCTATTAAGCTGATAAAACAGATACTACACTTTGATCTTAGCCAAAAGGCCGAGAGCTAAGGAAGTATGATATGTTCTTAAGTAACATTAGTGTTGTTTTATATTTTAGGAATTAGGAGTAAATATGCATTATTTAAAATTCTTGTGAGCGCCCCCACGATTTGATTTTGCACCCCCGAGAGAAAATTCCTGAAAAAAAAAAACAAAAAACACACCAATGATAGCGCTTCATAGGGTAGGAAAATCACCAGGGACGATTTTCAAAACGCTCTATAAGCTGAAAATTAGCAAGAGGTTCGAGTACCGCACTATCCAGGGGTTTAATGAAACTGAAACTGTGAAGGACGGCCCAAGTCAAGGAAGACCACGCAAAGTGCAGACTCCAGAAGTGGTTAATGCAGTAGCGGTACGTGTGCGCAGAAATCCGGTATGCAGACAGTCAGTGATGAGCTTGAGCTGAACGTGTCACCAATGTCTGTCTTGCACGTTGAGCAGTGACCTGGGACTCCATGCTTACAAACGACGCGAAGTACACATCCTGACAAGTGAACTGAAGCTTAGAGGCTCCTCAAATCAAAGCGCTTACTTACGGGCTACGCAGCAAATCGTCACCGTCTAATCCTGTTTAGTGATGGAAAGGTTTTCAGTGTTGAGGAGACTTTCAATGGCCAAAGTGACAGGGTTAATGTCAGATACTCTAGAGAAGCTGGTGAAAGGCTCTAAGGTTCCAGAGGGGTCATCATCCGGCATCAATCATGGTGTGGTAATGTGTGAACTACGAGGGCATAAAGAAACTCCATTTCTGTGAAAAATGGGTCTAAATATCGGCCAAAGTGTACCAGGAGACTGCTTGAGGGACTGGTCAAGAGCCTCAACAACACCCTCTTCCACGGACAGAACTGGAGTTTCCAGCAGGATTCATCCCCAGTACATAAAGCTAGGACAACCCAGCTGTGTCAAATGTTCCTGACTTCATTTCGACTTCAGATTGACCTTCTGCAAGTCCAAACCTAAACACTTTTGACTACAAATTGTGGTCCAAGCTTCAGAAAAGGGCTTTCAAGAAAAGACATCCCAATATTGTCAGTTTAAAGCGGTCTCTTATGAAGGCAGTTGCAGAGTTTCCAGTCGTCCATGTGTTACATAATGCGATTGACGAGTGGCCTTAAGGGCTCTGTGCGTGCCAAAGGTAGCCATTTTGAATAATTATTTGTGATTTCGTTTCTTCATACCTGCATGTAACTCATATTATTAGGATATTACATTATATCTTAGCATTTTGTGTTAATTTACTTCCAATGTTGTGACAGTATTTATGGTAAGACTAAGTAGAATAAGAAAAAACAGTAATTTTCATCTGTTTTTTTTTTAAAAAAAAAACAACAAATAATACGATTTCTTCTGTCCTGTGTATGCAGCACCTGTAATGCAGGGACCATTATACCTGCAGATGCCATTACACCATGTAGTCAGCTAAGAACGCAGCATGGCGTTCATTAAAAATAGGAGAGTGCTATTTGCCAGTGCAGCCTGTTCTTAATTGTAAATTGGGAATATGTGCTTCCCTTACGCATTATCATCACCTCGTGTACTCACTGCGCGTACTAACAATATTTTTTGACATTCGACAACTGTGGTGGACAGCACTAATGGAGCAACTAAAAGAAACACTTTATATTCATCCTCATCTCTGGAAGCTAATTAAATATTATTTTAATAATAGGAAAATAAAAATACCAACAAAGGGATGCCCGCAGTGATCGGTCCTAGGACCGGTGTTCTGGGACATAGCCTTTCAGTCATGCTTGGAAGAACTAAACAACAAAACGGAGACGGAGTGTGTGGTTGGATACGCTGACGATCAAGGGTAACAGCAGGAACGAACTACAAACTAAAGGAAACATCATAACAACAGCTCTCACGTTGTGGTGTAATAATAATAAGCTACAAACATCCGCAGAAAAAATGAAATACGTCTTATTAAAAGGGAATCTAGATAGAGGCAGAGGACCGATAATAAAAATCATTGATCTGTATATAGAAATGAGTAAAGGGACGCTTATTTCTCAAGAACCATACATAGGATGGACAAGATCAATGACTCATTCAGTTACATATGGTCTGTAGATCATATCAAAAATACAATATCATGTCTAGGTTACCGCTGGGCTGAGCGCTATGGGGGTGCAAGGTCTCCATAAGAAATACATGGGGAATGGGGTGACATTCTATCAATAATTGAAAACTACTAATATTAGTGTTCATTCCATACTTTTCCGGGTCGCTGAGATGAATAGTGATAGTTTCAATACTTTACAAGCTCAAGTTCATCCCCCACCCCAGGGATTGTGGGTGGAAAGGGGTGACATTTTAAAAATAATCGAAGACGACCGATATAAGTGTCGAACTCATAGTTTTGGAGGTCGCTGAGTTCAACACTAACACTTTCGATGTCCTTAAGGTCTAAGTTAAACCCCCACCCCACGGGGAGTGGAAAGGCGTGACATTTTAAAAATAATCGAGTCGTTCCCTAAGGGAACTAAAACCAGTAAAAAGAAGAAAATTTTAAATACTTGGTTGTCACAATGAATGAAAAATTAAACTTTAGGCAACATGTAACAAACGCAAAAAATAGAACAATCAAAATTACGCATAAACTAATAAACATAGCTAATAAGGAACTAAAAATACCCATAAAACTAATTAAAACTTATCTTGATGTAATTGTAAGATCACTAATCGGATATGGAACAAGCGTATGGGGTCATAGAATGAACGACATAAGACAAAAACAAATCGTGGACAGAACCCAAAGACAAATACTGAATGCCTACAGAACGACACCGGTAGAGGCATTTCAGATGACGGCAGGCACGCCTCCCATGCATCACCAAATAAAACAACTTGATTCCATGTACTGGTGAAAAAAAGATAACCCCAGCAAATTTATACAGATACTAAATATCCCGGCCAACAGTAAACAAGAAACAGTAGCTGCAACAACCAATGCATGGCAGCAATTTTGGGCCATGAGCGAGAAGAGTATATACCTTGTTCCCAAGCTTGCTGAGAGGCTAGATATAAACATAGAAATAGAGGGTGGCCTGCTTCACTTTCTGACAGGTCATGGACCCTATAGAAACAAACTAAAACAACTTAACCTGGTGGAGGATAACCTCTGCCACTACTGTGGCGTGGTCGCTAACCCGGAGCATATCGTCCTGAGATGCAGAGAAACTGAGAACATTGCTTAAGAAGAAAGGCAGCTACTGCAGGGCAGGGATATCGCCGATGTTTTTTCGAATTCCAGAACAGGCGATTGTCCTCCGGGAGCTAACAAATAAAATTTCAGCATTTCACGAAACCAAGTTTATTCAGGGTGGTGGTCGCGTGAGGTAGTGGTGAACAGTTCAATAAATAAAATGATAAACTACGATAAGTCAAGTCAGAAGCGGACTCACAAAATTATAAACTGAAAATAAATAATGATAATTACAAATAAACTAACATTACACAAAGCAAACTTTAAGAAAATAGAAGAAATAATTACATCAAAACAGCTATACCGTGCGAACAAACGCAAACGAAACGAATCGAAGCAAACCTAAGGGAAATAAAACAACTATAATAAAATCTATACAAAAACACTTAAAACTTAAAATAAAAGCAATAAACAAAACTATTCTTAAGGAATAACGTGTGAGTGAAAACGAGTAAAAGTGAGTGTGAGGTTTACTGGAAGCCAGTAGTCAATTTCTAGTAGAGTGACCGGTTGTTGGAATACCAGCGATACGTGAACACTCATTAAATACATTATATATGTTTCTATTATTCTTTACGTGTGGTGGAGGAATAAAACAATCATAATCTATAAACAAATAAATCCTAGAACCAAAAATCCAGGACAAACGTGTGACAGTGCTGTGGAAGTCAGAACAGTGCTACGAACATTCCTTAAATAAAATAATAATAAAAAAAAACTTTGGTGTAAGTGTTACTGTGATTGTGATGAACAAAAACCAAAATTCCATAACTGAAGTCAGATAGCAGAAGAGTAAAATTACAATAACATCTAGACCACAACAATTAATAATAATTTTCTATTTTTTTAAAAAAAAAATACATTTCGGGTCACGCTAAAGTCACCAGTCTTTGTGTTGTCCTGTTTTGTCCTTGTATCGTGTTCTGTGTTAAATGTTTCTTTCTGTATAAAAGAAAGCAAATAAACGTCGCAATTCTCATCCCAATTAATTAAAAAAACTACCAGAAGAACATACTGGATGCCTGGTCCAAAGAATATCCTGCACCATCCTATGTCCAAGACTAGAGAGCAAAGAAGATTCTCTCGGAGTGCCGAAATTCCGGGAGTCGGAAAATCTCTAGGGATAGCCTGTTCCAGATTAAGGAGAGCGAACAATTGCTCATGATGCACGACCTCAAAAGTGCACAACTTAATCTGAACAAAGTAACACAACTTAATCTGTTAAGAGACAGGGATGGAAGGTTGGTCCCAAATTTAAAAAAAAAAAAATCACCTGACTTAAAACATTGTTCTGGTTTTCGGCTCTACATGAAATCCCATCTGCTTGGGATCCTCGGTTTGATCCAAGCTTTGTGGTTGACAAACACCGTGTGCATAGGTTTTCTCGGGGTTCTTCCGTTTCCTCCCACTTTCTTCATTCCACCAGTTCTTGCGTCATCCACATGGCCAGAGTCAAAGTTACCTAAAGGCCTTAAATAAAATTCAAATTCAACAAGAACTGGCTGGTGTGGATGGCCCACGTGTAGAACAGCTACAAATTTGAATTTTATTTTAAAGCCTTCAGGTAACTTTGGCTCAGATCGAATGGATGATCATGGGAGAATTGGTGGAATGAAGCAAGTGGGAGGAAACTGGAGAACCCCTAGAAAATTCACGCACACGGTGTTTGTTCACCACAAAGCCCACATGGCATGACCTGAGATCGGACCATCGACCCCATGGGTCAGAGGTGAGCGTTCTACTATTGAACCACCGCGTATAATAGCTACGAGTATTTTGCTGTGGGGTCAGCACGATTTTTATTGCGTCACGACTTATCAGGTTGTGTCTTTAAACGAAACAGCGAGTCAAACAGAAGAAGGCTGTCGTTTTGTGCTCAAGTATAGCTTGGATTGCACCTTATGTTTCCTATTTTCATTCGTGTTGAAATGGATAATACGATGCCAATAGTCAATACTAAGATAAATGAAGTCTTATCGTTTGAGCCTTTTCCTGTGATTCGAGACGGTATGAGTCATATTGCCAATTTTAAGTTTGATACTCCACAAGCTGCTAAATATACTGTATAATTTGCCGAAAATGAAGAGAAATTGTGGATGAAGGTCAAGTCATTTGTAAACTTCTGTGATGTTCGTAGGTAAATTTCTTGCTTCACACCGACAAAATAATATTAAGTATCTATTTACCCAAAAATGTATTTTAAAAAAATTCTGAAGAAAAATTATTATTGTCTTCATCGTAAGGTTTGACTATGATTCTGGACCAGATATTAGTAATTTTAAGATCTAAAGTTGGAGCTTAAATATATTCTATTGAGATTATTAAAATCCGAGTTTAATTTTCTTAATCCATTTTTAAACAAACAAACGCATCCTTTAAAATACACTTGAAGTGAAATAATAGGATTACTTGTATTCAACAATTTTAAGTTTTGTTGTAGTTAGAAGAATTAATATGCTAATAGGGGGATCACTTATTTATTTCACATTACTGAATTGATTTGAATTTTAATTTATGGCCTTTAGGCATCTAAGGCCGGGATAGGGGAGGGGGAAGGATTCGAGAAGATGTGGGCCAGGGCCTATGTTGGAAGTGCCATCCCGGCATTTGCCTGGTGTGACTGAGGAAAAACCTTAGTCAGGATGGTCGGCCGCTGGGATCGAACCCAGGACGTCCCGAATACTACGCTAACGCTCTATCACTGAGCTACGGTGGCTCGGTTATTTCACATTTCTATGTGCAGCAGGAGAAGCACCACCACCACAGTGATCATGATCATTATTATTATTATAAGGTAAGTGTCCGTGTTATGGCCATGTCAGGAACATGGCCACCACCACCCTTATTGTGAGTAAGCTAAGCAAAAAATCCGCTATATGGCACCAGTATCCAGGAAGGGGTCCTGGTAGTGTGTCTCGTGATCATTTCCAGTTCAGCCAGGTTGAAAAATATGGCGTCAGTTGCTTCTTTTTTGTTTTTCGTGTAATCTCTTATTGTTTTTCTCTGGTAAGTCTCCTCAGATTTATGGATGTTTCTCAAAGACTTTTTTCATGAAAACGATTGTCATTGGTGGCGTATCTTTTACGAGTTGCTCATGATCAAACGATTTTCGTGAAAGCTGACTTGGTCCTGATATGGCCACCCAGGCCATTGTCATTGATTCGTCATCGTCGTCGGATCCAGATGATCCTCATCACGTTGATACTCCGTGTATGGATACAGGTGACTCTCCGCCAGGCACAATCATCCAGCAGGTATCTTCCAACTTTAGAACTATTATGAAACTGAAAAAAATCACAATTTACATAACATGGAACAAGGGTGGCCATATCATATACACATGTTCCTGGTATGGCCAATAGGTAGACTTTTGGAATTTCGCTTTCTTGGACTAGTAAAACGATTTTCATGTGGCTTGAAATTTTTGCTATGGAAGTCATGAAAACGATGAAGAAAAAA
>JAGDQP010015264.1:31367-43178 GCA_022664845.1 Lepisma saccharinum | reverse complement strand
TACAATACACTTTTAAAGATTTTTGGTATAAGTTCGTTGGCAACCAGACACGAGCTCTTGCAGTTAACCTTTCTTTATAAATTAGTAAATGGAATCATTGATAGCTCGGAGTGTCTAAAGCTATTGAATTTTAATACAAAAGCTATCAATTTAATTAGTAGATTGCTTTTTAATTGTACTAGATCTAAAACTATTGCACGTTCCAATTCACCTGTTACAAGAATGTGTCAGTTATTCAACAAACTGGCGCCAAACAATGTGGATGTTGATTTTGCTATACCTTATTCTACTTATGTAAAAACTCTTAAATATAATCCCCGATTGTTGTGAAATTTTTTAACTCGATATTGTATTATTTGGTCTTTCGATTTTACTTATTAGTGACAAGTAATTCCGTTGAGATAATTGTGTCCGAGTACTTTCATTTATGTTTCAGTTGTTTTTTTCTCTCGTTTCTAATATTTGACGTATTTTAATATTCATATTTACCACTTGTTGATTATTTTCATGTATTTTTTTCATATTTTTTGTCTTTTTTTTGTCTTTCTTTTGTATCATAACCATTTGTAATATTCTTGTAGTAATATTTGTAATTTGCTACTTGTTGATTATTTTCATGTATTTTTTTTTTCATTGTTTCTTTTTTTTGTTTGTTTGTCTTTCTTTTGTATCATAGCCATTTGTAATATTCCTCATTATGTAAGCCTGTTGTAAATTGGACATTTCTTTTCCTGTAATAGGCGACTTATATATATAACTCACAGTCATATTTAATCCACTACTGGATGAAGCCTCTCTCGAAGGGACGAATTAGTCTACTGCTCGTACACTGGCCATGCGGACGTATCGGGAGAGGAGAGCCGAAGCCCTCAACTGTGATCGCCACTTACTTTTATTCACAGCAGCTCCCCAATCGCATCACCATGCTGGGTGGGCAGTGAGCACCTTTCTAGACCCTCTCGCTTTGAAAAAAATCTCTTGGCAGAGCCGGGAATCGAACCCGGAACCACACGATCAGCAGTCAGCAACGGTAACAACTAGAGCGGCGGAAAGAGAGTCCCATTTTCCAATAGGAGGTTACCATATCAAATCAATCATACTAAAAAGTTTCGTGTCCCATCCTCTAAAACTCGCGTTAATTATACTGGTCTCTTCTACTGTAAAAAGGCAAGAACCAATATCATGATGAGGTCACCAATGTGGAGAATTTGTACTATATATAACAAATTATCTACAGTTCACAATAATCTGGACGTATGTTATATGTCGCCTAAAGAATTTAGAGATGCAATTGTCAATGAAGTCTATACAACTACTTTGTAAAGTTCAACGTTATAATTAGGCCATTGCCTGTTGTGTTGTCACTAAATAAATAAATAAAAAAAAATCACATTAAGCTATTTCATAAACATCATAAAAGAAGTGACTTCCAAACAGGCTTCTTAACTGCCAATAAAAGTTCATATACCCTTATATTAAAATAGTTTCAACTTCTGCCAAATAAAAATGTTCCGATTTTCTATCTAATCTTGATCGAAACATCCTCTAGGGAGGATAAATTTATCCCTGGCAGGGCCGAAAAATAAATTTGTTTGGGAGAGAAACTTATTTGCCAGAGGGGGGAAGCCCGGGCACCCCCCGTTAATTCGCACACTGCTAGGGGGTGGGCAGAAGCAGTAGCGTAATAGGAATTTCTCAAGGAAGGGGATATATTGAGAATCATATCCTTGGTATCTATGCAACCCGGCACAACAAAATTCTTAAAAATAATATATTTCGGGGCTGTTTTTCTATAATTTTAGAACAGCACAATTACTGTATTGTGCAGAAAAGTATTAAGTACATGAATATATTATATCTGTATAGTTTGTACAGTTCAGCCATAATTCTAATACAAATTTAGCCATATTTGAAACAACAGGTTGGATTTTGTCAAGAACGAAGAGTTTCTAGACCAAAATTTACTAATTCTTATACGCTCACTTTGATGACAGTTTTCTCTTGTAAAACTACTAGTCCGTTCAGTCACATTTGGAAGTTTGAATTTTTCAAATGTATAAGTAATTATTCGTTTCAGAGTATAAAATATAATCTTTGGCGTAGATGTGGATGCAGGCTGTACAATATCTGAAGAACTTTTAAAAAGCTTGGAAATCTGATATGATTCCATTGCACTTTTATTAGTTTTGGTTTCAAAATTCGCAATTAGTGTGTCCAATTTTCGAAATGTGCAGTTTCGGAGCTACAGGGTGCCGAAAGCGTGGTGAAATGATTCTTAGAGTTCCATATTTCTAACACCAGGAACAGTAGAACTGATGCGGCGTGGTACCCTCAAAGATTTTACACCTTTCCTATTCAAAAAGGCATATTTCAAAATTCCGCAATGGGCACGCAAGAGATTCCCCAAATTAAGTAGGGGATCCCGGAATATTTCTGAAGTAGAGGTATGTCGAAATGAGCATGTGTTAAAAGACTTCCTGTGTAAGGGCGGTGTATATCATTTTCAGCATCCTATCGGACAATGATATTTGATCTATTTGATAACAAATAAATAAAACATTCGATGAAATGATGCAATTCTTACTCCTGCTTGTTATGCAACGACGTATTTTTTTAATTTTTCGGTGTATGGAAACTACTTGAGATATCGAGTTCGCGTAAACGAATTATTTTTTTCCTGGTAACAACCATGCTCATCTTAACATTCATGCTCATTTTGTTCCATCTTTACTTTAGAGAATCTAATTCCTTTTGGGAATCCCTCGCGCCCATTGTGGAATTTTGAAAGATGAATTTTGGGATAGTGCAGATTTAGTCTTTGACGGAACCATGCCACATCAGCTCTACTTTTGTGATGTTAGATATTTGAAGCTCTGAAGTTCATTTCCTCACACTTTCGGGACCCTTAAGCTTCGAAACTAAACACATTTCGAAAATTTGTCTGAGAAACTTTCGTCTTGTTTTGATGTGAGAAATCGCCTCCCGAAGCTTGTCGGTGTAATTTTACAAGACGCTGTATTTGATATATAATTTCATATCCAGATCTTTTTTGAACCTCCCCCAAATCCGTGAAAACCGTAAGAAAAATTCGGAATACATGCGTGAATACATCTTACACTGTAAGTAGACTTCATTTTCCGGATTTTTGTAAATATTTTCAAACATTCTTCCAAACTGAAATTTACTGTGACTTGTTTTGTTTTCTTTTAAACAATTTGCTTTAGCTCTTTCAAACTTTATAACAGCATCTTCGGCATTATTTATAGTTTCTACTAAGTGAATCTGAAGATGTTCCTTTTGTAAGAATATGTACAACGGTTAACCGTAGCAAAAATACTAATTTAATCGAATAGAAATAACGAATAAATTATAAATGCATTAAAGTCATTACATGCCTTTAATGTAAGCTTGTGAAATTGTTCAATAAACAAATATGGATAATTGCTTCGAACACAAATTGGGTTAATTCTGTAAAATAATGGATTGCGTTATACTTTTATATCAGTCTTTTCATACTTCATAATTTTTTATGCTATAGGTGAAACAATTGCACTCTCCGTAATCCCACAAAAATGCGCTTTCCGAAAGCGGACATAAAATATAAGTGTTCCAGTTGATCCTAAATAATTCAGTATCAGCCAAATATGATTGGTCTTAAATACTCCCACACTGAGTGAGTCTGTAACCGCAGAAGGATACTACTGTTACTGCATGTTTTCAATATATAATAATTTCCCAGCAAACTGCTACTTCCATCATATTCTTATTAAGTTAGATCTCGGAATTAAAACCAAAATATATCAGATTTGACAAATCGTTTTCGCTAAATCCTGACGTTGTTTCTTCCAAATATTTCGGCCAACACTACGTTAGGGGAAGATCCGTTACTGACTGTTAAAATGCCAGACTGTTATTGGGTTAGTGCATAAACTGCTTTTTTAAGAAATCATACTCATCATTGACGTAGTTAACAACAAAGTTTTCTCATGTAAGTGACACTAAGAGTTTCATCCGCTAATGTAGAAAATCATTCAGCTGGAATTAGTCAGACAAATAATTTGAAACTTTTCAAATTTCATTAATAATTGATTTTAAAGGTTAGACTCTTCTCCTCTTATAGCTGACCGAGGTAGTCGTGTGGTCCGAGGCATTAGGCCAGCGTCTCCAAGGTTGCGGGTTCTAATTCTACCTGGGGCATGGATGTTTGTGAAACTTAACAAGCGTTGCCCTTGTATAATCGTGACAGGTAGAAATCAAAAGTTACTAACAACCTAACATTGCCCAATAAACAGAAAATAAAGTTAACCAAAATTGTATCATATCCCTTATCCTTATGATCTGAAAGATCGCATTAGATCTTACAACCGAAACTTTCCAATGTGTGTAATTTATAATTAATATGTAATATAACGAGAGCGTCTGTTAAAGTTAGTTTTCTACGTAGAAAGTTCAACAAAAATGTTTTATGTTCAAAATTTTCTCCGTTCTACCCTCGTTGGAACTATCAGTACAGAAATTACTACATTTTTCATTACTGTCTCTAGAAATCGTCTTTTTTCTATCTTTTTACCGGCGCTATCGATATCATTGTCAAATAATTTTTATATTACTGGTTGACTTATGGTTATTTACCACATCTACCTAAATGTGAAACTACAACGCAGAATGTACCAAACCTTGTTTGTTTATGAATAAACTTACAATTATATTGGGACGGTCGTAAGCTATAGTGCTGTTTCCGCCCTTACAATGAATTTTATATTTTAACTAAGAATTATATGTTTCCAATTATAACCTCATTCTTTTCTTGTTGAAATATTCTTCTTTTAAGTTTATAAAGTTGGAGTCAAGGGGGGGGATATATCCCCCCTTACCTACGCCACTGGGCAGAAGCACCAAACTAAGCCGTGGAAGACATTTGTCCCCTTGTTTTTCGTCCACACCAGAGGACCCTTGTTTGTGTCTTCCATCTCGGCCGGGAGACAAAATTCCAAAGACTTCTGTCTGAAAACTGACCGCGGTCGGTCTGTGGAGAAACCCAAGATTTGCGACAAAATACTTCAAGTGCATACGTGGCATAAGCCATATATTCTTTGACGACCTTGCTCTGATGAATAAAAGAGGGAGGGAACTCTGCTCACGACCCTTTAGTGTCACTTGATACCAGCCAGTCTCTCCTATACCTCCGCCACGCACAGTGGTCAGTGGTCACCACGGAAGTACGAACGTGAAAGAGGGAAAGAAACCCTAACGTAAATATGAGCATCTGGTGGAGGATATGGGAAAGTCAGATGCCCATATATTACTATAGGAATTTCATTTTTAATAGCCTCACAAAGAATTGGTACATATGATGGAGGGGAAAGATACATAAAGTGAAAGAGGATAGCAAAAAGAAGTTTTGTGTCAAGTCTTTTTTTTTAAAAAAGCCACGTTTTACACGAAAAAAATGATTTTTTTCTTCTCCATATTTGTCTCCCATTTAAAATGTATGGCGTATAGAGCATCTACATTTAAAATTATGTTACGAGGTCAGTTTTGCTCCTAAAATTCCCATTACATTTTTAAATGAAGGGGACATTTTTTAGGCAGTTCTGTATTAGGGCTTTTTTAAATTGACTTTCTTGTTTTTGAAATACGACCAAAAATGTTAGTATACTGTCTAACTATACCTCTTCCCCTTAAATATGAAAACTGTTTTCTTGAACTTCAAATTAATAACGTGCAAAATAAATTATTATTAATTTTCGTATTCTACCCCTATTTCGCCATGAAACTGTTCAGAGCTCAAACGGGTTTATGATATCCATAACAAAGTATAGTAATTACTTTGATAATGCACACCTATTTATTGTTTTCGTAAAATATATAATTGAAATGTTTACGATTAGCGATGTTATTAAGATGGAGCTAGAATGTAAGTTTTCCACTACATTAGATAGTCGCATCTTATTGTAATATGTGGCATTGGCTACAAACTGAAATTGATCCAACACAATTAAAGAACACATTGTTTCCTCGAGTCCCAATACGAATTTGATCATTCTAGATGCATATTCGCACCAAATAATAAGATGTTAACTATTTCTTCACTATCAAATAATGATAGCTGCCTCAAAATGTCCAAAAGAAAACCTTTTCCAAACTGCCTTTTCAAAAAAATAAATAAAAAAAATCGTTTTTGCTGCCTTTCTGGCGTTCAAATTTTCCTTCTCTATGTACAATGCTGTTCTCAGCACTCTTTGAGGGAAAAGCTCCGGTGCCACAGAAGACGTCTCCCGCGAGAAAAACTGAAGTTAATGGAAACTCCTACCTGCACTAAAACAAAGGTTTCTGTACCAACCAGGTCTTTCTACGAAAATTATTAAGTCTAACCATAAACCCATAACGGCCAGGTGAACCCAATGGAGAGATTTCTGTATTAGAAGATTTATTTCCAACGAAAACGTCGTACTCCACGTGGAACTTCTGATGCGTTGTATGACAAAAGTATTATTAAAGAAACTACCTATTCTCGGTTAATTTATACAGGGATCTAATTAGTTTTAATTTTAGGATACATGGCTTTACGTGTCATAGAAATATGCGAAAAAATATATTCATTAGTCAACTTCAAGACGTATATAATAGCCTTAATATTCATATAAATGTGTTCGAAAACTTTTGTCTCAGCCAAAATTGTCTTTAGATAATAATATTGAACATACTCACTTTAATCTAGGTGCACAAACGAAAATCACACAAAGTACACAGTGCAAACGCCATCTGTGAAACTTCGTATTAGCATTTTTGGAATATTAAAAAGTCACTCAAATAGTGTGCAGTTTTTTTGAAGTATAAATTTTGGACTGTCCGTATGTCACATATGGGGCCCGTACCGTATCCGAACCTAAACCATTGCCCGGACCCGAACCCTATCACACTAAATATTATGATGGTGGAACAATTTTGTAACATCAGCTATCCTAATTATTGGATATGACAAAGGGGGTTTATATTTGGGATGGCATCTACAATGGTAACATCTCTTTCTATCATGACACGGTGATAACGTTCCAAACTATGTTTTTATCTCTTTTTACGTTCAATTTTAACGAAGTTCATTAAAATACTGCTATTCCAGGAGCGTTAGTATTAAATTGTATTTCATATAGGTAATTACAACCTTTGCAGTGCTGTAAAATAACGCTGACGAAGGAAGTAGTGTAGAATTGACGGAAGTACGTAATTGATTTATTTTGGAAATGTGTGCCGCATTTTCTGTTCTTTTTCTAGACCATTTGAAAAGTCTCAAAATGCTACGTTTTGCATTCCTATAGCCCTAATAAAGGAAAGGCGTTCTTTGTGATGCGCACGCACCGTCAATGGTTTATGAGCGATATGGAGTTACCCGTACCTGCCGCATTTTGTAGTATTTAGCTGGACGATTGCCCGCTTTTAATTTCTCTTTTTCTTAGGATTACCAAGGCCACTTTGTTCTGTAATATAGAAAGCAGGGTAAAGATGAAAAGCAAAGAACAATTAAGAAAATTTATCCTTGATTTTTGGGATTATACTAATGGGGATTCACTACGAAGACATTTGTGAATAAATAAATGAAATATCAAGAGGAAAATAGGATTGAGCTTATAGTATTCAAATGAAAAAATTTAAATACACCTACCAATTGTACAGGAAATGATATTAAATTAATTGTTTATTATTGATAATGTGTATAAATACTAGGTGCAAAATTTGTAGAATTATTCCTTTCGTCTTCGTCCTAGAACGACATATCTTGGTCTCACTTTCAAATCATTTATGTATGATATATTTGCTAATTGAATGTTGGTGCGGCTGAATTGGAAACACTACCCAGGAGGAATTTAAGTAATTACAATAACTTATCGATATTTATTTCTACATTGGGGCATCACGGTAAATCAAAGAACGCGATAGCATAAATATCGTGATAGAATGATTAGATGAAAACAATGTGAATATCCCAACATATAGAGTGATTCAAACCTTTTGTCACGCTCAAAACATAAAATTTAGTTTATCTTCTACCATTAATGGCATGAGCAGCATACGGAACATTTACGGATGATTTTGCCCCAAAATTGGTGGTAGATATGTCTTATTTGCAGATCAAGAAAAGTTACTTGATATCTTTGCACGTAAAAATAAAAAAAAATGTCGAGCCTTTTCGTTTCCATTCCATCAGACAGTCTGAATGCCAATCAGTTGCCAAATGTTTCCGTTTGTTAACAAGGCAAGTAACACGATGTAGTTATGCCGAATATCAGATGTTATGATGCGTGACCAGTTTATCTTGAGGGTTACGGATGAGGCAATGCGAGGAAAACAACTTTCAAAATCTAAATTTACATTCTGGAAAACAGTCGAAATTGCAACAAAATTGCAAGCAAGCTAATGCTTATTCAGAATCGGTCATAGGTACTGGAAATTCACTTAATATTAATGCAGTAAGCTTCCAGTTTATATGAGATAGCTGGTCAAGTAACACTAACGAGGTAACAACTTCCAGGGATTAGATACTGGATCATAGTTTAGCATAATTCTGAATCAGCTTCGAAATTTGGATTACGCCTAGAACATGTTCTGTATCTAGTAATATATCTCCGTTACAGGTCCTTTTTAATCGTAAGATGAATACAACGACTTTTACACTCTGTGATTGTTGCGTTTAACATACTTTAATCGGCCTTTTTGGACTGGATTTGCTTTTACCTGAACGGAGATATTTGACAGCTGAAATTCCGATAAAAGAACGATCACAAAACATATATTATGTTTAGTGGAAATATGACTAACATCACTAAAAATAACATTTTCAGTATTTGTTGGTCGCAATGAGGTTCCAACTCTAACTGTAACGTCTGAAATGCTAATATTAAAGCACTGATCTAAAACTTAGAATGTCCAATAAAACAGGAACATAATGACTATATGTAAATTAGAAGAAAGTATATTTGAGACACTCAGATATTGTGTCGATAGAAGTTAATCATTTCATTAATATTGAAGTGATTAACAAAGAAACAACTGTAGCAGTGGAATTGAAATTTGTTCGTATTCAATTCTGCGCACAGGAATAAAACAATAGTGGACTTTCAAACACAAGTTAGGGAAGTAAAAACATAAGGTTTGTTGCCGGAATTCAAATTAGAAGATGTGATTGAAACATATGTGATGGCTCTATCCAGCTAAATCAAATCATTATCCGAATGACTATGCAAATAATATATTGTTAAAGTTCAGGTAACTAGAAATCAAGAGGTACCCGACACTAAGCAAAATGCACAATATGATAAAGAACTTGATGACGATACATTTAAATAACGTGACTTGGACATAATTTTGTTGTATTATAATAATAAGTTTTTTTACAAATCTGTAATGGTTAACTAATTCTATAGCTAGTACGTATTTTTAGAAACAAAGAGTACGTTAAATGCTTTAAGCAATACGATCTGGGTATTGGCATTGGTCAGACTAATATTTTGAACGTAATATTATTAACATAACATTTTCACAACCGACAAAGACTGAAGTTATTCATGTACAGGAAGTCGAAATGAGTGCTGATTTTAAACTATCTACGAAAATAGCCCAAATGGAAAATAATATGCAGACATGTAGCACAGGATGAAAAGCTACCGAACGTAGCGACCACAGGGATTTAAACATATCGGCAGCTTATAAGGTAAAGGGGATGCCAAAGACACAAAGGAGTTGGTAATAATCAAGAAAGGAAAAACAAGAAAACGGAAAAAAATGAACATTATCTGTTTAAAAGTATACAATTAGTAAGGAGAATGTCATGTGGTCATGTTCTGGTTAACCTAGCCTTCAACAAGTCTCTTGTGATGGAGTTACCAAGAAATGACCAATAATAGTTAGATGCTAGCGATATAAAGATTAGTCAAGTTTAGCATCGGTTGTGTTTAAAACAGGAACATAATTAATTCAAGTGTCGTGGAAGCAGTTAGCTAAACTTCATTTTTCATTATTTATTTTCGAATTAAGTGTGACTTTTAGAGACAGAATAATTTCACATCATTGTAAACCAAGAACATCCAAGGTTAAAAAGTAAGTAATGAAGAAGAGAGTGGTGTGATCTAGAAAATAAAAATAGAGATCAGGGTCAAAATTAGAAGAAAATAACAATAAAGAAAGAAATACTTTTTCGTTTTTGTTTTGGATTATAATAATGTGGCTTCACCATGAAGAAATTTGTGAATAAATAAACGATGAAATGTCAAAAGGAAAATGAAGTTGAGGTGGTAAAATCCGAATAAATTGTTTTGAATATTCCTTCCAATTTTACAAGCAGAGAATATGTTTTTTTTTCTAAAAAAAAGCCTTTATTAGTTATATTATGTTTAAGTGTTTAGTGCAATATTTGTAGAATGGTTGCTTTCGCCTTCGCCTTAGAACCCCCTTTCTCGATTTCTCTCTTAATTCGTTAACGGGGTCTTCTACTTCTCTCAGCGCTAGAAAGTTTACTATTGGTGCTTATGGACAGAAAATTGCTACCGAATATCTTCATTTTTTAAGGAACTGGATATCTTTAATAGAAAAGAAAAGTTTTGGAGTATTATAAGAAGTGTATGCACGGGTTGAAATACTTAGAACGTACATTTGTCTCCTAGTTTTTCAGAAATAAATTATTAAAAAATAAATAAAATTATTTTTTTTCCCTCCAAATTACAATATGTCTAACTTTGCAACCACTTACGCTAGAAAGACCAACTTTTTTTTGGTTTTATTTCTTGTGAACAAACGGTTCTAATAATTTTAATTGCAAACATATCCGATACGCCAATAAAAAAATAACATTTTTATATAGCTATTCTAGTCCACCTCTAAAAGGTTTGATGATGGTAAGCCACGCCCCACTCTAGGCCTGGCAGTGGAAGGGGTGGGAAGTTGGAGACGCAAATGTCTGAATAAGTATGTGTATACCGCTTGAATGAAACACATTTTCGACAGGTTTCTGGGAATCCCTTTCGAAAAATTGCTAATTCTATAGAGTTTGTGTCCTTCCTCAATGGTTCCATGCTAAGAGGGTGGAGGTGGTGAGTGGAGGAAGATTGCCCCCCAGCCTCTGCTTCCCCATGGAAGTTATTATTCTAGCATAATGCAATATATTATTTCGACTTTCCTGATCGTGTATTGTCTTCACTCATTCTATACCTCTACTGTATTTTTTGCACTATTGATCACATAAAGCAGATTTCTGTAGTACTGTAACAAAAGCATTACTTACAGTTGTAAAATATAATTTCTAATCTTACAGCAAACTTGCGTTTCCTGCATATATCATAGTTCAGTAGTAGCTATTTATCCTAGAGCAATTATTAACAAGTATTATATTTACATTGCACTGTGAATACTAACGAGCAATCTTCTCAAACAGGTAATTCAATCATCATTCGGAAAAAACGTTATAGTCTACTCCAGAGGTCTCCAACCTTTTCTGGCAGCTGGACAAATTGACTAATCAGGAAGAGAGCGAGGGCCGCATTATAAAGGATCAACTCAATAATAATATAGACATTTTCATTTAGTAATTATATTCCAAATTGTATTAGTAACAACAAATATAATACAAAATCGTGTGTGCCCCAAGTAGCGAATTCTTGATGGACCATTGAAAATCTGATTGTACGTTTTAACGTTAGATTAACGTTTTTCAGTACTGTTCGACCTACGAACTATTTGGTCGTTGGCCGCTAGCCTTATCGTTAGCGATAACGTTGGCCCTAAAAGCGAAGTTCAACGTAGAGCAAACTATATGGTAAT
>JAGDQP010015264.1:0-31267 GCA_022664845.1 Lepisma saccharinum | reverse complement strand
TCAATGACATGTTTTACTCTCTCATCTTCATTTATAATCGAAAATTTGTCCACGGATCTGTGGATGGATTCGAACCTGCAACGTTGTGATTTATTATAAGTTGCTTTAGCTATTACGCTACGGAGCAACACTTTAATCCTAATTATACGTCAATTATGGACTTCATCAATTCACACAGGGCGACCTAAGACCCAATGCTAGATAATTTTATTATCTGTACTTGCGCGCTGAATGAGAAGTAGAGTTAATTTTCTATTATCATTTCTACACAAACTAATACATAGTAAAATTCACTCAGAAAAATTATTACCCGAAATAAGGTTACAGGTCCCGCAAAGAGTTACTCGACTTCGTATTTCAGTCTTTCCCCTCTCGCCCCAAAGGACCTAAATATTAATTACATTTTTCCAACGCCTGTTTAATTTCTCTCCTAATAATAACCATATGGCAAAGTTATGATAGATGATTTTTTTAAATTCGAAATCATAATTTAAAATGTTTGTCTATCTCCCTATCAGTTAGCTCTCACAAGTAATTTAGATCAACCATTTTTCTCTGCATAATTGTCTTGCAGGGAAGGAGTAGTTAAAACACTTCCTCGGAAGAGAAACAAACAAACAAACAAAGAATCATTAGCTAGAGTGAAAGATTTTACTCACTTAAAAATGGTATTTTCCATCCACTGAAATCAAAGGTAGATTGTAACCTAACAATTCCTAGCCTAATAACGTAAAATATTAAGTAATGGTTTTATTATAAACAAAACCAAAGCACCCCCGTATAAATTCGAATTATAACGTATTCTTAAAAAAAACTCAAAGTGATAGGAACAAATGGAGATTACTAAGCGAATGCCGCGGCCTGCCAGTTTTAGTCAGCCATAGATTTTTCCACCAGTGTCCAAGACTAATCAAACGGTGTATGGCTTATCTCTGTTGAACTTGTGGCTACTGAGATCTAGTAGGATCACAAATGGAGAATACAAAGCGATTCAAAAGGACCTGCTAGTCTTAGAGTCATATTCATAGTTTTACTTACCATTGTAGACCATGACAATCCAGCTTTGTATAAATCATCTCTGTCGGACTTGTAGTTACTAAGATCTAGGAGGGGCACAAATGGAGAATACAAAGCGACTTGAAAGGACCTGCCAGTTTTAGGTAAGTAATAATTGAATTTAATTTTTTTGGGAGGACGCATTATTTTCTGATGTTTTTTTTAACGCATAAAGGGTTGTTATGTATGGGAGCTACTAAGTATAGCTAATAGAGCCATTTGTTCCTTCCTGGCTTTGTACTCTTATTCTTAAAAAGAGTAATTACCTTTTTACAACGTCTGTTTAATTTCTCTCCTAATAATAACAATGGCAAAGTTATGGTAGATGATTTTTTTTGGAATTCGAAGACATAATTTAGAATGTTTGTCTATCTGCCTATCAGCTAGCTATCAGAAGTAATTTAGATCAATCATTTTCTCTGCATAATTGTCTTGCAGGGAAGGAGTAGTGAAAGATTTTACTCAATTAAAAATAGTTGGATTTTCCATCCACTGAAGTCAAAGGTAGATTGTAATCTAACAATTCCTAGCCCAATAATCTAAAAAAAACTGAGTAATAGTTTCATTATAAATAAAACCAAAGCGCCACCGTATAAATTCGACTTTTAACATATCCCCCCAGAAAACTTCAAAGTCATAGGAACAAATTGAGTTTACTAAGCGAATGCCGGGGCCTGCCAGTTAGTCAAATTCATAGATTTTCCCACCGGTGTCCATGACTAATCCAACGGTGTATGGCTTATCTCTGTCGAACTTGTGGCTGCTGAGATCTAGTAGGGTCAGAAATGGAGTTTCCAGTTCTAGTCACATTCATAGCTTTCCTCACCATTGCAGACCATGACGAATCTAACGGTGTAAAAATCATCTCTGTCAGACTTGTAGTTACTAAAATCTAGGAGGGATACGAATGGAGAATACAAAGCGACTTGAAAGGACCTGCCAGTTTTAGGGTCAAAGTTGTAGGTTATTCCAAGTTTTCAGGCCTTGTGACATGCAGTAGTACTTCTGTTTACATGTTTCCTCTACTCACAGTTTTTCCAAGAATAAAAAGGCAGAACTTCTCTATAGATATATCTGCTGCGGCTTCAGCCTATATTAGGCACATGAATATTGATAAACACAGGCAGTAAGACGTTCGTTAGTGAGAGTAAAATTAACGTTAGGATATATTTTTTATATATAAATCGGATAAAGAGTTTTCATATAACTTTAAACTAACTTAGAGGGTTTTTTTCAGGAAACCACACAATAGACCTTGCAACGCTTCCAAATATCACCCCATTCCAAATATGATGTTGCTATAGGGACTGTTACAAAATTCTCATATCTCACCTTCACTACATAAAAGTTTTCAGGTATGTGCTGTTTTCTAAAACAGCATGTTTACATTCGCATCGGCACCTGTTGTAGAAGCTGAATAAAGAAGGGAATTGCGTAGTCCCCTCCCTTCTTTTTCCCCTCGGACTAAAATCGAAGACAGGTGCGGGGCGCAGCTGACTTTACCCTCATCAAACCTTTGACAAGTGGACTGGAATAGCTATGTAAAATACTATTTTTTTATTGGTGTATCAGATATGATTGCAATTAAAATTATTAGAATCGTTTCTTCACAAGGAATAAAACAAAATAAAGTTGGTCTTTCTAGCGTAAGTGGTTGCAAAGTTAGACATATTGTAATTTGGAGGGGAAAAAATAATTTTATTTATTTTTTAATAATTTATTTCTGAAAAACTAGGAGACAAATGTACGTTCTAAATATTTCAACCCGTGCATAAACTTCTTATAATACTCCAAAACTTTTCTTTTCTATTAAAGATATCCAGTTCCATAATAAATGAAGATATTCGGTAGTAATTTTCTGTCCATAAGTACCAACAGTAAACTTTCTAGCTCTGGCAGAAGTAGAAGACCGTCTTAAGATAAGATATCAGTATATACACTTATTAAATGTTGTTCGGCTGCTCATGAAATGCATCTCCGAAATGGTTGTTGCTGATTTCGATACGATAGTCTGCAGCCTTATACTCCTACATATTGGAGCTGAGTTTGATTTGAGTCGGAGTACACAGCACAACAACGGAAATGAGAGCACTGAGTCTCTAATGTCCTAAACGAGATCTGAACCCAAGCTGCCCGATTCGGTTGAATTTTAAGGAGTAGTTAAAACCACAGAAACCATACAAAAAATAGTCTTCATTCATAAATAGTAAAGAAATTCTTTCTCCTTTGAAGTAGTTTCTTGCGTTGCCGGTAGATGTCTCTGAATTCAATAATTTATTTTTTTAAAGGTCATGGTAAACTGAAGCTCTCCGACTGGATCATCATTACATTTCATCTTAAATATGGCAGAATGAACCAGTCTTAAGGTTGAATTTATCCGGATTCAAGAAAGTGAGCTATTGAATTCAGAGGCATCTAGTAGAAAGGTAAGGCATTTCTACAAAGCCAGAAAGAAATGTGTAGCTCTTGTGGACATAAGATACTTCTCTGTGGTATATATTGTTCTTTCAGTCTATATAGTTAATAGTTAATATTTCGTTTCGAAATGTTTACTTACAGATTTAGTGTTTCTGGCTGTGATTGTTCTTAGACGCATGTAAATAACCAAATTAAATTAGTTCAAATTAACAATTTAAATTGGAATGATCGTTGGTGGGGCCCAATGAGTTATAGTTTTGTTTAAGATATAGTTATTTGATGCAACGGGTTGTATAAGAATTGAGGTGACCACATACATTGAACTCAATATAATATAACTCACCTTATGTTTGGAGAATAGTGAAATCTGATTCTCAAAGATCGGGAAGCCATGCAGCTCGTATGGATGAATGACACTATAATATTACATCGTTCTGAGAGGCCGCAGAAGAAATGTAGTTGGGAGCACCAAGCCATCGTTGGGAGGGCAATATTAAAGAAAATTTCGAGAAGTTGGTGTTCGCACTAGTAAAAGATAGTTTCATTTCTTCCAGGATAGAATTTAATAGCAAAAGAAATGGCTTAACGAATTCGATAACCTGTGCGTGAAATAGTCATTTATATGAATTAGTGGTCAGCTTAGTGAAGGAAAGATTAACAGTGACTGCCAAGTACAAATACCGCCCTAGTGATCAGTTTAAGGTCATGTTTATCCATTTGAATACAACATGCATTAGGCTGTTGGCTGCCATATACGTCATATGCTGTCAGCTCAGGACATCACTTTACTTTCCTTACATTGACACGTCAATAATACGTGAATATAATTTGTTTGAGCGATATTGTCTTCATTTAATACATTTTTTCTCTATTCGTTTGAAAAAAAAACGAATCCCAGCAAGATAATTAATTTCCTCATTATCAATTGTTTTTAAAATTATGTCAATAATAGAAGCGTAAAATAAGTACTTGTTTTGATATATTTTTGGTGGTTCTGTGGTTTGCATTTGTCGCAGGTACTGTTTCAAATTTTATAACATTTCGTTTTGTACAATTCGCATTTTGTCTATTACCTTTTCTGTGTTACTTTGCCATGTCTCAGCATCAAGACTAAATTCTGGCCATTTAAATTTAAAGCAATTGTGTATACAACATAATGAAAACGACCTCACAAATTACTTAGAGATTTTTTATTCAAATAGGCGCACATGGCGTTAGGTGAAACGGACGTATGTGGCCAATTGGATACATACGGCGTAAAGACTGGTTCTGTTGGCCCGTTCGTTATCTGGAGGCATTCAGTGTGTTTTATGAAGTGAATAAACACATTATTGATTCAACGTCGTTGTTTATGTCATTAATTTCGTAATTTATGTCTATATTATCCCTTTATACATGAAACACGCAAATTAATCCAATATATGCGAATCAAGTAATTCATACAAAGATTGCAAAGATTCATACAAAAGAAAATTCATTTATTTTTAGCTCTAAGAAAAGACTAAAAAATGCTCTCAAAGATTCAATATCTTACAATTATATCGTTACAATTGTTGGGGTACGTAGCCATTCGATTCCTGTGGACAGTTTTTCCAAACCGATGGTTGGGCTTTGAGTACACTGTTTCATTGTTTTTATTTTATACTGCGGAATCTGATGACTTTAAAGTTTTGGTATGATAACATACGTATTATAAAATAATTGAGTTTCATTGTGTGGCAAATTTGATAATAGTCTAAAATATTTATTCAATCATAGCATATTTTTCAAGTAAAAAGAATAACATTCACATATGTGTTTAAATACGTTTTGAAGAATTGCATATGTATCATTAACAAGACCCGTAATTTATGATAAATGTCTTGCAGGCGGAAACAATATCAGAAACTTCAATTTAGAAAAGTCTATTTATTACCTGGATTTGTATTATTGTATGTATACTTTATGTTTCTCATTGTAGCTTGAGTTTTGATTGATGCTTTAATTAGGAATAGTAAATTGTGGTGGCTATGTGAATAGCATAGTCTGTGTACTTAGTTTCCATATACGTATAAAATTACCTCGTTAGCAAATTTAAGCTAACCTGTGACAGTCCATTGTTGCTGAGTTGGATAATTATTTTTATTTATTTCGTTCCAGGAGAACTATTTATATGACAGAAGAATAGTAACGATGTTGCGTCACACGGGCTT
Organism: Lepisma saccharinum; assembly: GCA_022664845.1. Taxonomy (NCBI): domain Eukaryota; kingdom Metazoa; phylum Arthropoda; class Insecta; order Zygentoma; family Lepismatidae; genus Lepisma; species Lepisma saccharinum. The sequence goes on along the minus strand of JAGDQP010015264.1, from coordinate 25,601 downwards.
CAAGATAATATAGATTTTGTATTGGTAACTAACTCTCAAATCTTTCATATTCCTTTGGTAATTTAAGACAACTTTATTCTTGGCTACTAGATTGTAGGACACCTGTATATAATAATTGTAGAATTATGTCTCAGAAGAGAATATCAAATCCAAAGTTTTGGGGAACTGGAGATGCTTATTCAACAACCTCTGCCACAATTTCAACTAATTCAGGAGGTCATCATTTGAATACAGATGCTAAGATCGAATACAATCCTTTAAGTGATTTTAAAATACAAGAAGCATATACGATAACACAATTGAAGATATTACCGAAGCTAGAGGCAGAATCTCTACTTTACAATGATTTACATATATCAGAAACACTTCTAACTTCTGAGCCATGGACACTTACGGATTTAATGGATCCTTTGGCGATGGTAAAACAAGAAATGCCCATTAGTTTTGCTCTTAGTTTCGTATGTTCAGAAATCATTTGTCCAACTATTCCAACGTCTCCTTCAGTTAGAATAGAAATGGATCATGTGAGTCCAGCTGTTGTCTTGGAGCGCCTGTCTTCTCCTACTACTTGTTTGGAAGTGGTCAACACCGACATAACATCGACTCAATTACTAGACCATGTCAAGGATCGAAGAACGAATGAAATAAGGTATGGCAATTAATTGTTCTAATTTGTAATTTAATCTCTTTTCTGAAATATATTAAATTCCAAATCACACTTAATTATTACAGGTTTCCTTCATTTCCTAATTAACTGTTAGCATCTTCATAGTTTCGATTCAGATGTTGAGTATATGTTGGAGGACTTTGGGTTATCCACGTTCATGATGTAAATTAGAGCTTGAACTTAGAGATTAGTAAAAATGTAAACTAGATTTTAAAATGTAAAATTAACCTTTGTGATTTCGCTTACATGTAACGAAAATTATCTTCTGGGCCTTTGTTTTGTTTTCTGAATCTACTCGTGTGAATGTGTATAGACAAGCATAGAAGATAAGCTGAAGTAGAAAGGAAAAACGAAATTGTGATTTGATCAGTATCAGTGTCTTGGGATTCTCTCGTTTCCTCATAATTTTTACATTCCAGCAAATTCCCATAATTTTGTATTGGACCTAAGCCAATAATGTCTGATATGTCTGAAATAAATTCAATTTAAATGAAGGGTATCTCTTACTATATCTTTTTTAACAAAGTAATAATTGTTTATATTGTCACTTATCCAATATGTGCAGAATTTTATTTAAAACAACACATAGTATGTGCATGACATATTTCGTAAAATATTAAACAACTGCACTTTTATTGCCTCATTGGTAAATGTAAGTTTCTTGGGTTTCTCGATTACGAGATTTTCGTCGGAATTACTTTGCTTCTCGAGCATTTATCTTGAACAAGAAATCAAAATTTTAGGTATATTTTAAAACCGATTTTTTAAAATGAAATAAGATAGTTAAAAAGTAGTACATGATTTGCAATTTGCAATCTTTTAATCTGATTATCGGGGTTTTAAAAAATGTAAATATGTAAAAATACAACCGTTTTTTATACACTAGTACATTATATATTGAGATTTATTTAATTTGAAAACTTTCCGTTAATGACAAGTTTCATTTTGTGTCTTCTACATGAGTAGATTTAAGAAAATAAAGGGGGAAAATTTTGCCTGAGGACTACATAAATTTTTCTATTCGTATATAATTTTAAATAGGAACTTAATCACATTTAATATTTGTAGTTTTAGGATTGTTCTCGTGTTTTCCAAAAATAATATTTTAAAATCAATGATTAGGATTTGAAGTATATTTTCAATTATTGCATTTTCGTTTCTTAATGCTTTCTTATTTAATAGATCAGGAAATTTACAGATTTTCGTTTTGCACAAAATTTCAAAGAGGAGTCTGACAATTTAAAAAAAGTCGCAGATTGCATTATAATACTCCAAAACAAAAAGTGTTGCAATTTATTGATTAACCTCAATATTGAGGGAGTACCGATTCAGTATAAACAAAACCTATATATGAAAGTGTTACGTAGCATAATAATTTTTTCTGTTAGCTACATTTTTACGCATATACATTGAAATCATTCCGTTTAGATGTATTTTTGTTTTAGTGCCAAAATGTTATTGAAATTGCTAACCTTTAAACTGATCTCTTTGATTTAGGAAGTCTGAGAATCCAATTGTGGCAACAAACATTACAAAATCAATATTTTCAATTCGCGACGAGATTAAAAAATCTCTGACTAATAATTTTGTAAATCATTGTCGATCAGTCAGAAACCAAATATATGTATGTGAACAATGTGCCACGTCATTCAATCAGAAAGCCAGTTTAAAATCGCATATGATAACTCACACGGGAGAGAAGCCGTACAAATGCATGCAGTGTTACAAGTTATTCAGTCGGAAAGATAACTTACAACGGCATATGCTAATTCACACACGAGAGAAGCGGTACACATGTTCACAGTGTTGCAAGTCGTTCAATTTGAACAGTAATTTAAAAAAAAACATATGGTAACTCACACTGGAGAGAAGCGGTATACTTATTGGCAATGTGGCAAGTCATTCAATTTGAATGGTAATTTAAAAATGCATATGATAATTCACACAGGGGAGAAGCTGCATAAATGTGGGCAATGTGACACGTCGTTTAGTCGGAAAGGTAATTTACTAGGTCATATGATAACTCGCACAAGAGAGAAGCAGTACACATGTTGCCAGTGTGGCATATCATTCAAGAGGAATAGTAATTTAAAAAGTCATATGATAACTCACAGAGTAGAGAAGCGGTACAAGTGTGGGCAGTGTGACAAGTCATTCAATCACAAAAGTCATCTGATAACTCACACAGGGGAGAAGCTGTATAGATGTGGGCAGTGTGACAAGTCATTCACTCAAAAATGTAATTTAAGAAGGCATATGTTAATTCACACCGGAGAAAAGAGGTATACATATTCGCAGTGCTGTAAGTCATTCAGTTCGAATAGTAATTTAAAAACTCATATGGTAACTCACACTGGAGAGAAGAGGTATACATGTGGGCGATGCGACAAGTCTTTCACTCAGAGAAGTTCTTTGAAAACTCATATGACGATTCACACAGGGGAGAGGTTCTACAAATGTGGGCACTGTGACAAATCATTTAATCGGAAAGATAGTTTGAAAACTCATATGATAAATCACACACGGGAGAAGGGGTAGAGACGTGAGCACTGTAAAAAGTTATTCAATCATACAAGTACTTTAAAATTACATATGATAACACACATGAGAGAGGTGAAATCAATATCAGGAGTGCCAGAAGTCATTTAAAAAGACATGCTAACTAATGCTAAAGGATAAGTATACATGTAGAAAATATGATTCTAATGAAACTCCAAAATAAACACAGGCGAGAGACGTTATACACGTGGGCAGTGTAACAAATCATACAGTCAGAAAGGCATTTTTAAATGCATATTGTACCCAAGAGAAAAGCGGTATCCATTCAGTCAGTGTAACAAGTCGTTCAATCAGAAAGGCAATTTAAGAGAGTATATGGTAAATCACACACGAAAAAGAAGGTGTACAGATTTTAGCAGCGCGACAAGTTGGTGTATCAGAAAGGCTATTTAAAACACATTTCTCAATAGGGAGGAGCGGGACATATGTGGATAGTGTACAGAAAAGTTCTGTAATTGAATGTATTTTCATCGGTAACTCCTTTAATTTCTTTTCCTAGGCTCTGAATGGTCTCGACTAACCCTGGATTACTATCGTGCTTTGCAAGTTTCGTTTTACTATCATGGGTGAAAATTCACCCGTCTAACTATTTGGAAAATATTTATTTACACTTTGAAATAAGATTGATTTTATTTTTTTACATTCATTTTGTTGATGTTTATGCCTGCTATAGAAAATTGACAAACTTAATTGGATGTAATATCTTAAATTTAGAAATAGTAACCATTAATTCAAAAATATTATTTGCTTCTACATTTGGAAGTTTTGTAGTTGTTGAACTGTGTGAGCAATATATAATAGGTTTTATGACGTTATACATACCTACTAAAAGTTGGGTCATAAATTATTTATTTCCGCATGATAGGAACACACAAATTATCAACACTTCATACATTTGGCACTATATTTTCTATCACTACTTTTACATATGATGGACCTTCCTTGTCTTGTTCGTTCTCTTCTAGCTGGCTCAATTTCCTCACTCGGTTGTATTGAGCCATCGAGCTTCGAGATCTCAAAAACAAAAAAAAAACAAAGTTCTTTACTTCCAAGCACCCAATGTCTTACCACAGTAGTAAAGATTGTGAAGAGTTTGTAGTAGTCAGAGAGATATTTCTCCATGTGTTACCTTGTTATTACGAGAATAATATTGCCATTCATGCTCTTATAGCATATCATAGAATACAGGAAAAGACTATCTTGTGGTTTTCGGCCTAAAGGGAATTTTTTAATTGATCAAATATATCCACTCCTCACCCCTTTCATTATAATACTCAATTATGTCAGGCTTCTTATTTTCAGGAGAAGGAATAAATTTTTCAGCAATTGTAGGACTCTCCAACTTTGTCGTTTGCAGTGGTGGTGAATACTAGCGGAATAGTTCTTTTGAAGACAGCGAATCACTGGAGAAGTCTTCGGTAGGTGGACAGAAATCTGGATTCTTGCCAGAGGCATCTATTCCAGTTTGATAGAGTCTTTCTGAACATCGTCTATGTTTATGTGATCTCCCTAGTATCTGAAGCTTCAAAATATTTACAACTTTATTTGTCGTAATTTTTCTCCGCTTCTAATATCTTCAAAATTAGGTTATCTTAGGTTTCTGAAGTTAGACTTTAAATCTTGTTAAACCTGTTTTAGCTTATATATCTTTGAAACTAAGGAAAACACAAATCAAGGAATAGTTCAAGCACTGACGTAATTACTATCAAGGGTGAAATTTCATCCGATCTTGAGAAAAGGTGTTAATAACGAAAGAACTATGTGCGAAATCACCTCTGTTGTAGACAGTGGAAAGTGCAATACGTAAGGGGACATTAGCTGGGCCGATCATTCCGTACACGGAAATGTAATCTAATGGCATGATTTTGCCGTGGGGTGAAATATCACCGATTATAATAATCTAGCATTAAGTATTGAATCATTCTGAATCTGAATCATTCTCGTCCAGTGTAGTCAATTTAGATCGTTCCAATCATGGCAAGGTTCAAATATAGCCAGTCCGTTAACCAAAATATTATTTTGTGATAATTGAATTTATCATGTACATTTAGGTAATGTAAGTACATTTCTAATGCAAAGGGAGGATTTTTCATACTCCCCGATTGACGAACCACTCTTATCTGAAGAATGCTTTTGGATCCGATTCATAGCAAATCAAATCATGCACCCAACAAAGAATGGATTAATTAGGTTAGTAGATAAAAGTAACAAAACCCTCGCTGTTTTAGGTAATCTGCGGTAGTATCTGAACAAATCCAGATTAATGTGTAAAATGGTTAACAGTTACGATTCACTGTTCCATGTAGGAGTGAATATAATCTGTGACAATATATAATCTGGTTGATTGTACTCCAGAATAATACGGGAAATTATCTAAAGTCCAACCTATTTAGTGAGGCAAAATTATGTTTCTGAAGCATTGCTGTTATGTTTCTGTAGTTTTCCACAACTGTTAGTTTTGTAGTAAACTTGCATTTACTCTCTTTTCTCCCTGGAGGATTACGTGTATGTTGTGAGTCAATTTTAAATAAGTCTTCAAATAGTTAATGAATAAAACTTCCATAAGCAATGATACTGTTTAAAATTGTCTCTATTATTTGTTTGGAAGCAGTTCTTAAGAAATACAGGTTATAAAAGTTTTATTTGATGTTAGTTTAAAATAAATTTTAAACGTTCAGGAATGATGGAAGTTATAGTTACATAAATTTATAACAATTATGAGAGAAACATTTAATATATATCGAATTATTTCTAAGCATCATGACCTGTATGAGGCCCATTTAGCCCTACATTCTCACACCATGAATTAACCAATATTAGGTTATGATATTCTGGATGATCTTCTTTTGGTGACATAATTTTTGAGCAATGACCCCTTCTCTATTTTCTAGGTGGGCTTGTTACAGCACTGGCTGAGCCACATGGAAGCCTCTTTAACTGGTGCTAGAGTTATCAACTGTTCGGATTTACCGGAGATTTCCGGGATTTCTGCTAACATCAGGGCGGTATTTAATTTTCAGTCGAAAAAGTCTGGCATTTTAAAAGTCAAAGGAAGAAGACGTCACAAGAGCTTAGCTTGTATTTTTTGCATTTAGGTAAACCCAATGGCCACGAAATATCACGAGTGATCATTTGTTGCTCTTAATTAACCGCTACCGGGTTTTGCTACTTTGATTAGATGTGGCCGATGAGTTATAGTTGCCGTTTATCTTTTTTTATATAAATGATGACGTGAAATTGTAGCTACAGTCTGTGGATTTGATAGAACTAGAAATGATCTCATTTTATTGTCAAGGACATCTGCTCTTCGCAGGCAGGTATTTATTACCGTCAGCTAAAAACAAAAATATGAATATTCGAATAATGTAAAATAAAAGTACCCTTGCTTCAATTTTCAGCTAAATAATACATCCATTTATTGTTATTTGTAAGAGTTTTTGTACTTTATGTAGATTTACTGTGATAATAATGAACTTTCATAGGAAAAAAAAGATTCTGCCAGACAGTCATTAGAAATTCTATAAAATTATACCTACACTGCCTAACATTGCCTTTACACTCCCACCAATTAAAAAACCTCGCGAAATGAATATAAGAAAGCCAGTTAAATCAAGAGTAGCCAGTACATAACAAACGTCATTCGACCAATAAAAGTGTACATTGCCCCAAATTTAATGTTCAGCATTTTAAAAGAAGCCCTGCTCGTTTCGCTGTTTTGTCCTGGACTTCAAAATTTTCAGTTGATACACCTAAATTGAGCAGATATCCAAATTGCAGTGTTGCATATTGTCGACACGATTTCTTAAAGAAATACTTGGGAATATGCCAAGGATAAGTCAAATTTTCTAATTACTAAACAGGTATATTTAGAATGGTTATCAAGTTATGAATACGATTCTGTTCTGGTATCAGATGATGGTTCTTTAAGGCACAAAACCCAGCAAACTACATCACTCTTATCTGAAGCATATAGTGTTTTGATAGCTCTATAATGTTCTAAATTAAATGTGTATTTCACTTGCATGACCGCATTTCTTCTATTTTGTATTGCTTAGCGCGGATCATGGCTTTGTCTTGAATTTTTCTTTACGTGGATGGATGTTTTGTTACTGCACGACGATTATTAAAGACGTACTTACGCCTTAACAATATATTTTATAATTTGCATTTTTCGTCAGGTTTGATATTGGTAACAACTTGAAATTTTAATCTAATTTCTTCCTTAATAGACTTTGTGCCTTTAAAGTATTCATCCTCATTTTGTTACTTATGTCTGTAGTAGTACCTATGGTTGTGTATATCCATTCTGTTTCTGATGTCTAGATAATCATTCTTCTTCTCTCTGTTCTAATAGGTGTTCCTGTTGATTGTACTTCTATTGTACGAGATTCTTCATATACTTGTATTGCAATATATTGTCTGGTTACGGATCGTGAACAACGTATCGCACTTAGTTCAATAGAATGCCGAACCAGAGATAAATAATATACGATATGATCTAAATATAAATAATTTAAATAAATACTATTGTTGTCAAGATGTAAGAGATTATAAGGTAAACTTATTAGACCACAATGACTTACCAAAAGATGGTTTTAGATTCTTATAGACTATCACTAATGTCAAGATAAAATAATTTGCCTTAACATCTTAATTCAACTCTTAAATTTGTCATTATATCTTTGTTTACTTTTGATTGCTTGATTTAAAAAATATATGATATATTAATAGTCAAAACCTGTTCGATTTCTTTGGAATTAAAGTATGTCGACACAAAATATACCAAATTGCTATTCAACAATATTAATCATTTCCTAGAATGATTACTCGCTAAAGAATAACATTATTTTCATAATAGCAAAAGAGATATACATGAAATAATATCGATTACCTTTGCTATCAATATCTGTCAAATGTCCAATGATTCTCACTTCAAATAAGAATAAAAACAATCTCTGAAATAAAATAAAATTGTAAAAGTACAACATATAGAGAAATATTATAGCTAATATCTTAAATGATGTAAAATATATCGAAAAACTTTGTATTCAATTTAGAATTTTAATTGTTTACTTTTATAATGTTTTCAGATCATACTTAATATCTTCCTAACGTAATTCTTAACTATTGATGTGTAAAATTACAAAATAATAAATAGATAATAAAGTATATTTATAGAAAAATATTACGTTATTAACTTATTTGGTACGAAATATGTCGTTCACCTGTGCATTTGCAAGTATACAATATTCTGCAAATACATTTGAGCTTATTGTAATAAGTAGTTAAATAAATGTAGGTACATACACAATCATAATTATTTATATACAAGAGCTAAATAATAAACTAATTATAAAATGTAATATATGTAATTCACTTTATTTATATTAATTCAATACGTATCTTGTGTACGATGATTGTGAATAGATAATAGTAGACAATATAATCTATATCCTGTAGGACACGTGACTAACGGCGACTATCGAAATACCCACTCAAAGAAATAGCGAATATAAAATTAATCAAAATAACCGTGGTCCTTTTTTCTAAAATGCCCTAATAATAAATTTAATATGATGATTAAACTCCAAAAGTTAGTTCTTCCATATGTGAGTGGCCATAGCTAGCTTAAAATAAAAGTTTGAATATATTATATCAAATCCGTTGCGAATGTAATGGACAAGCGTGACTCTTATCGATGCCTATATTGGATCACAAATCGACTCTAAAAGAATAAGAAACATATCCGATGTAATACTTTACTAGAATTTATAATTATTAGCGGAAATTAAATGACAAGATAATACCGCTATTATGATCTATACCGTGATAAAAAAAATGTTGAATTGGATTATTTCACAAGAAAATCCTTTACATTAACGTATTAGGGAAAAAGCTACAAATCTATCTCTGATTTCAATAGTCAAAATAAACTGTAAGTGCTCTTGAAAATACCACGATAATCAGTGGAACATGAATAAGTGTTTATCAATATATAAAGTTTTCGTTATGAAATTACACCAAACATAGTTTTACACACGGTAATAAACAATTTAAAATATCTAGAAAAAATAATAACTTTTGATTAGTTTCATTCCAACCATAAAATGATATTTAATAAAGATTAGTTTGCGCAGGACGTAGTGTTACGGTTGTAATAACCGCTTAAGAATTCAAACGTTTCAACAGATAGGTAGGTTGTCGATCGCGCACAATTTTAAGTAGAAGCACTAGAGAATGCCATTCCAGTCGTTGTGAGACTTTTATCCATTGCAGCCTATTGAAATAAAATGTTAGATGATCATAATGTTCAAGATTAAATATAAAACGCATTGAAGCATTTTGAATGCGTTGTAGGCGGTACGTGTGTACATCATCCAGGTTAGCACATGAGGCATTACTAAGCCCTGAACAAGCATTTTGTTAAGGAAGATGGGACTAAAATTTTTAAGTCTGCTCAAAATATGTAAAGTTGCATATTTTGACAGCATAACGTATTCCGTCCAAGTTGGGTATTCATTACAAATAAAACCCAGTTTTTTTTTACAGTGTGCGGCAAAAGAATTGTCATTCCATAAGATGTACGCTGGGAAATGAAGAAGAGCTAAGAGATAAAATAATTGCTTTAAAAGCTATACGTAGACATTGTGATTTAGATGGATTCAATTTCAGACTGTTATCATTTGACCTCTGAACAATTCTTCGTAAATCCTCTTTCAATTTATGAATATATGCGAGTAGCTCACTTGGAGAAGAAGACGTATATACTTGAAAGTCGTCGACATAAAGATGGGATTTACGGTGCTGTAATACAGACGGCAATTCATTTATGTACAAGCAGAAGAGAAGATGACATAGTACACTACCTTGAGGTACCCCACGATGAAGAGTTTTCAGAGAAGAGACAATACCAGATAGATATACATATTGAGAGCAGCCCGTTGAATGCAATTGACAGAGGAGTGTGATTTATGATTGTGATTTGTAGATTGAAAATATTTACTGAAATCAAGAAGTTAAAGAATTGTCATGTTTCTATTGTCAAGAGCAGATGGAATGTCATCTGTGATATGAGCTAGAGCAGTAGCGGTGCGACATGACAAGCATGACAAGTGAGAATTATGCAGGAATATTGTTCCTCCTCGGTGACTCATGTTTACCAGAAGATAACTTAAGAGTATGGTTAAGGCAAGGATGTACTGAAGCGGCCAGTGACAATAAAGTGGATTATATCTACAGTGGAAAATTAAACTATCTGTTAACAGTTCTCAGAAATGATGTAGAAGACGAAGGACAAACTAAATTAGCTCACACCGGTTTTACGACGATAGACAGTGGAAGTAGCAATACAAGTAAGAAGAAGCAAGCTGAGGAAACGGTTTATACTGCGAGTCATTTACTTTCTGGTCAGGTAGGGAGTACAAAGAGGATTTGTTCATTCTTTGAAGAAGCGTATCCCGAGAATAATTACAAGAAGGCACGGAATATGACGCTTGAAGAAAAGAGGAGGCTGCTAGCCAAAAAGCAGTGTTACTTCAGGTGTTTTAATCGTAATAGCTATGGTCAAGTCTGTTCCGTGAAGGTTAGATGTTTCAAGTACAAGGTTAATCATTTTGCTGGCATGTGTAGTTAGACGTTTGACGAGACTAGTGACAAGCAAACACATAACGGTACTGGTATAGAATCTGATACACACACTTTGTACACTCAAAATTATTGCGAACAGTACATTCTAAATACAATTAAAGTGAAGTTGAAGGCTAATGGACAAGTGCGCATAATACGAGCTCTGTTACAAGATTCGCAACGATCCTACATTTTGGCAGACAGCCTTGTCTTAACAGGCTTGTCTTAACCCGCTGCGTACAGAGGCTTTGGTTCTTATATTATTTGGTGGGGTCAGTCAAACAACAATACTCACAACTGGTATGAAAAAAAACCTGTGATCTTCGTGATAATTTTTCGTGCAATGTGGAAGTATTAGAGAGAGAGTCACTTGTAATAATTTCCATAGTCTTGAACGAGGACCTTAGGAAACGAAGAAAAATACAATTTGGTTAACAGACTTTGGTGGTAATGACTCGGATATTGACTTACAATTTGGAGCTGATGCCCTGTCAAATTGCTGTCCAACAATGTGCAGAAATTAGAATCCGTCTGGTTGGTGTCGAGACGTTGTTAGAATGGGTTGTCATGGAAACAATACGTGCACATAAAGAAACTACTAGTGGATTTACAGCGTTGTCAGTTATTTATCTGTTAACACAAAACTTTCGTATGTCTGATCTTTGGAAGTTGGATACGTCCCGCAGAAACGGAAATACGTAAAGCTATGGAACACGCTGAACTCTATAGTTTTCAGAAAACTCTAAAGATTAATTCGGATTGAAGGGACGAAGTAAGTTTACCTTAGACGGATGGCCAACCACGGGTTCCAAATAACCTACTTGTAGCAACGAAGAGGTGTCTTGCAGTTAAGGAAAAGCTAGAAAATATGAAGAATACGATGTCTTCAAGGATTGGTTGGAAGGGGAATTCGAAGAGGTGTCAGCGACGAAGCTGCGAAGCCTGGTTACTCTCTAAAACATCAAGCAGTCAAGGAAAATTCCACAACTGAAGTCAGGCCAGTGTTTGATGCTTCATGTAAGATAGCAGGTTCACCGCCTCTAAACGACTGGAAAAAGGGCCCAATTCAGTAGAACTGATTGCAGCTATTTTGTTACGGTTTATTGAAAAAAAAATATAGCAGTAGTTAAAAGGGTCTTTCTCTATATTGTGGGAAATGATAAGGACTGGCTTTTTGAGATTCCTTTTGGGAGAAATTTGCAGATAAACTCTTGAAAGTATGGAACCATACAGAGTTGTTTTGAAGCAAACTGCAGTCCGTTTCGGTTAGGTGCATTATTAAATCACCATCTGGATGGAAGTGCTCCTATGTAGATAATTGCGTATTTTCCGTAGATAGTGAAAAGGAATTAGAGCTTTTCATCAAGCAAGCTTCGAAATTGCTTATTGATACAAACTTTGATTTAAGACGTTGGTAGTATATGGGTGAAGAAGAAAGTTATGAAGAGAATGAAGCTATGGTTTCGGTATTGGCCTGCTTTTGGAACCAATGTAACGACGTACTTCGTTGGGACATAAACAATTTAAATGAGGTCATTCAGCTTATAAGAAGAAGAAATATGCTTTCGTTTGCGCATAAGATATTTGACCTCGTCTGGATTCCTTTCGCCAGTCACTTTAATTCCAAAGCCTGTTTAGTCCACTCGCTGAGAGTGGTTCTGTGTGCACTCTGATGTCCACAAAATCACCCACTTGATCCTTATCAATTTCCACCAGGGTGACGCCCTGACAGCGTGGGCTCAAGCTCAGAATCCGCCATTTTTAAAATGGCGGACAGGAAATTGACATACTTTCACTAAATGGCTTTTAACTCGGTAACGGTGCTCTTTAGAGACTTCCACCTGATGACACCTTTGTTCCACACATAATGGGGAACAATTTTGATCCCTATGAATTTTTTTTTAAAGTCAGCACTTTCGGAGTTATAAGACATTTTAATTAACAAAGACTTAAAATAATACGTCCATAACTGATAAAAACGCTTGTAAGTCGGAAACGGTAGAAGATATTAATTTTTCTATACAGACAAAAGTTGTCATATCGGGAGGAAAAAACATGTTATGAAGTTGAAGACGCTAAGAGTCACCGTTACCGAGCTACAAATAATTGTATACAAGTCGAACCGATACTATAGCAGAATACTCGAAGTTCCATTTCATCGCTAGTCCAGTTGCTGGGAGTGATTCAGAATGCACTTTAATGTCCAGAAAATCACCCACTTCGGTCATGTAGGTACCTCGACCATTACCAAATTCCACCAGGGTGACACCCTGACAGCGTGGGTACACGCTCAGAATCCGCCATTCTAAAAATGGCGGACAGGAAATTGACATACTTTCACTAAATGACTTTTAACTCGGTAACGGCGCTCTTTAGAGATTTTCACCTCATGAAGAAATTTCTGAAGTCAGTACTATCGGAGTTATGAGACATTTTAATCAACAAAGAGAAAATACGTTCAAAATTGACAAAAAAATTCTAACTCGGAAAGGGTGTATTTTAACCTATTTTATTTGGAGACCATAGTTATTCTTTATGTTATAAGGATCAAAATGTATCATGATGTTAAAGAAGTTGTGTTGCAATTATCGAGTTGGAAGCCAGTTTGTAAAATTCGTTGCTTTTATCAAGGGATACTAAATATTAATTTAATCGAAATTGTTAGTATTACAAGTAAACTGGTCGTTCATTATTTATATTATGTAGTTTAATATTTATAGTTATCGTGTACTGAACTAATGATATTTACTCTTTTTGTTGCAGGTGAGAAGCAAATACGACGATGAGTATCAGTAATATTACCCTGAGCAAGTCTTCGACGTCACAGAATGTGAACTTCAATCCCGAACTTTGTGTTATAACACAATGCCGAATGGACACTGATGAAGTTTTGGCTTCTACGAGCAATGGTTGTCAGCGCGTTCGGGAAGGTGCAAGTATTCGACAAGATGCAGTTCTTGAGAGACTTAATATTTTACAAGATAACATTTTTTTTTACCACATGAGCAACAGGTGTTACAAAACTTACACACACAAAAACCAGCTTGAGAGAGTTTCTAAACGAAGGAAATTGGATTCCAATTCATCGGACAATGAAACAGTAGACGTGCCAAAGAAAAAACGGTATTTAACAAGGTCGGGTGTGGCTGCTCGTAGCTTGCCCAATTCAGAAGAAAAAATTGGTCTAAAATATGTGTAATATGTGTACAAATTAAACTGCGGCGAAAGAGATAAGCTTCGGAGTTGTGAAGAAGGCAAAGCATCTAAATTTTTACTTGCGACCAGGCATTTCAAGGATGAAGTTTATACTCGGACTGCTGATTTGACAAACATCCAAAGTGTTTTTAGCAGCTGATCTATACTATCACGCTTATTGCATGCGGTATTATATTCTACGCTATGACAGACAGAATGAACACCCTACTAAAATAACTACATCGGAAGGAGATGCAGGAACAGAATCATTGTAGCGGTATTTGATTAGATCAAACCACATCTTGAGAATGGTGTAGCATTCGTGCTGTCTGATATAACAATGAAAATAAATTTAAGGTTACAAGGGAAATAGATTGCAAACAGGGACGTCAAAATTCAATTACAGAAAAACTTTGTATATAATATCCGTTTCTCCTCTCAGAATGAGGCGAATAAATCTGTTATGGTGTTCCACTCGTCGGTCTCCGCAGAAGATCTTGTTGAAAAATTTCGATCTATAGATATCATCAGAGAATGTGCGAAAGTACTTCAGGAAGCATTTATCAATGTTGATTTTGGCCTGGAAGATCGTTTTTGTGATGAACAAGATTTCCAATCCTCGTGGGAGAACATGAACTTACCTGAGCCAATATTGACTTTCTTTTCGGAATTGCTGAATTTTGCAGCCTATTACTTCAGAAAGAAGACTACCATCCTCAAAAAGCCTGAAGATTTTCAGTCTCTTTCAAATAGTATACTACATAATTAAGAATGGTAAGAAGAAAACACTTCTTCATATTATTAATGGTATAGTTGTCCATGGAGCATGCAGGTGCAGTACTATCATAAAAAGCTTGAATCACATTGGTGTCAGCATAAGTTATGACGAGGTACTTCGTTATCGTTCCGATTTAGCATCTTACATATTGAATTCAAACAATGTTTGTGTACCTCTTCCAAGCCATTTTTCCAGTACTATGTTCACAAGTGGTCCACTAGACAATTTCGACCACGATGAAGCTGTGTTATCTGGAGTTGGAGGAGCACATGATACTGCAGTGGTACTTCCCAAAAAAACACAAATATCTGAAACTAAGGTGGAACATGGCAAGAAATTCCTAGAAGAACTACCCTGCCAGAAATTAAAGAAATTTGTGGAAACTTCGAAGAAACCAACACTTTCTTGTGAATTCATTGTAGGCGAGGAACCGTTTTCTAAAAATCAAGTAGCATATAATACTATTGAATTGAAAGATTTTGCTTGGTACTTAAGTAGAACGAACTTCTCTCAAGTTCCTGAGGCACGTCCTAAAGATTATCAGGTTATGGCTTTATGGTCTGCTTTTAACGCAGTTGTATCAAACAAACAACAAGACAAGGTCCATTCTGTCGGATTTCTACCCATGATCCCTCACCCTGTAACGCAGTATGAAACAGTGTACGCGGCACTGAAGAACTTCCAGGACATTTTGAGACAACTGAAACAATAGGTTTTACCAGTAACATGTGATGAATGAGTTTAAAGACTCGCACGAGAAATTATTTTGCTGAGACCTGAGGAATTTAGCAATATTGTGCTTATGTTAGGATCCTTCCATATGACTAAAATAATACTTGGAAGTATAGGATCCTATCTACGACATAGTGGGGCAGAATCAATTTTTGTTGAGTCACTTGTATTTGGACCGCATGTTGTAGACTCAGTTCTACGTGGTAGTAACTATGTTCGTTCTCTAAAAGGTATGCTTCTTCTAGCTGAAGCATTGAAAAGACTTCAGATATTGGAGTTTCTCAAAACACAAAACAATGAGAAATACAGTATTCAGTTTAACGCTCTGAAAAATATCCAGAAAAAACTTTGAAGAAAGGAACGTAGAAGAGTTAAAGTTACATATGGAGGACTTTCTAAACATTGGAGATGACCTGCTCACAGATTTCCAACAATTTGTATTTGAACAAAGAGAGAGATCAGAACTATTTAAATACTGGGACAGCTTTCTTCGTCTAGTTTCACTTCTTCGAGATTTTGTTCGAGCTGATTGAGAGGGTGATTGGAACTTACACATACAAACACTAGAATCAATTATTCCGATTTTTTTAATGTTTGATCGCACTAATTACCTCAGGTGGGGTAGTCTTTATTTAGAAGATATGAAAAACGCTCATGCTCATGAACTTACTAAAACAGCTCCAGAAGTTCATGAGCAATTCATTAATGAAAACTTCGTTGTACATAGATCAAAATCTCCTTTCACTGCCGTCGGAGGCGATTTATGCCTTGAACAAACAAATAACAGCTCACAGAGAAGGGTTTCAGACGTAGTACGGGTCACAAGAAGAAAGACATATGTTGCAGAATGGGAAATAATTTATCATGAAATCCTTTCTGTTAGCAACCTATTCGGAAACTTTACAGGTGTATCTTCTACTAATAATTATGAGTTGAGAAGAATACACCATGATTTCACACAAACAGAGTCCGAGAAATCAGAGAAGCATGTAGTGTCATTGAATAATTTCATTAATTTACATGAACAACCATTTGAGTCTGCGCCAAAACCTCTTCTCAACATAACCAAAGAAGTAGTACCAGAAGAATCGCGTTCAAAGATCCTTTTACCGTAGGAAGTGAACGATATAAGAAATTCAGAGAGGAAAGGTTTGTCTCGAAAAGTGCGCACCTTTTCGATGTCATCCACAGAGTTCAGCTTCCCACATTTAAATCTTCAAAAAGTAAAACCAATCGTAGAATCATTGTGACTAAAAAGCACCAAGCAAGAGTTCAGCATGTCACTGGTTTAGCTCAAGAAAGAGGATTGAGCATGAAGGATATGCTTACATATGATATAACACAAAAGAGCAACTTAGCTATTGAGCTAGAGAAAATCCTACAAAATGATGACCCAAAGTTCCCTGTGAATTCTCCTTCCATGCCTTGCTATTTTGTGGTTGATGTATTGGGATGTGCACAGAATCTAGCAACGTAAAGCATGTCCTGTTTTGGAGATTTCGCCACAGCATTTGTGGATTACATTCGCCACTTGACGGGGAATGACCCACAGCGTATTGACGTTGTATTTGACTCATACATAGACATGTCTCCCAAAAGCTATGAGCAAATTCGTCAAGGTTTAGATAGTTCTATTGATATTCATGTAATTGGTGCAAACACACCACTTCCTGTAGAGATAGAGACATTTTGACCTTACCCACACAACAAGATTAAACTTCAAGAATTTCTCAGACATTTTATTCTTGAAACAGCCGGTAGAAAGTGGCCTTACACCTAGGTGAACTGTAGTTCAACATCAGGAATAAGCCAAGTAATGTGTATATCAAAACGAAGTGATCTACAGGTCCAGGAGCATAGAAATCTCTCTTTCCCAAACCTTGAAGAGGCTGATGAACGAATTATGCCCCACATTCTTTTATTCAATTAAAACTGGCATTAAACAGTGTGTCATCATATCATCTGACACGGATGTTTTAGTGTTGGCTCTGTACTTTTTAGCACATGCTCTTCAGCAGGATTGAAAGAATTATAGATACGACTTGGCGTTAACAGAACAACAAGATTTGTCCCTTTGCATATTATGGCAGAGCGTCATGGAAATGATTTCTGTTCAGTACTTCCAGCTTTACATATATTAACAGGCTGTGATTATACCAGCAAATTCGGAACTAAACAAGCGGCTCTTAAGAGTAATTCCACTCCTTTCCCGATGACCTTCGGGAAAATGGAAGAAGTAGACCTAGAAAACACCCTGGCTGAAGCAGAAAAATATTTGGTAAGCGTCATTAGGAAGGGCACCTCGTGTCGGAGTATGGACGAACTACGATACTGGATGTACTGTCACAGCAAAAATACACCTTTTGATCTACCACCAACAAGTAGAAATGTGCGGCAACATATACTTCGTGCATTTCTTTGCACTAACATACAAATTCATTGCCTTCAGGAAAACTTCGTCCAGCTGGATCCCTACATTTTTGGGTATATCGAAGGTGGCGATTGTCTCGAGCCATTCATTGAATACAAGTTATTTCCACATGATCTTGTTGAAGGTTGTAACTGCCTGAAATGTACAAGGAAAAGTTGTGGCTGCATACAATATAAAATTTCAAGTTGCTCATTTTGTAAATGTAGAAGTGTTACACCAGTAGACTGCCATAATCCATTATAAATGCGTGACCTTATCAATGAACAGTAAAAGAGCACTTCGGTATAGGAACAGAATTAAAATAGCTTCCGTTCGATGTAATGAGAAATAATGACTTTTTTTTACAACTTCGGAATATTATGTTATTTTCCCCAGCTTTACACCTACATCAAACCTCACAAAATTCAATGTACATATCACCAGAAAATAGCAGAAGCAATAAAAATAAATAAAAATAGTAACCGAAGACACTTTCACTTATTCTGCCCTTGTCAACCCCATTTACTTAAATTTGCATCCAACTTGGTAAAGCTTCTTTAACATCATGATACATTTTGATCCTTATAACATAAAGAATAATTTTGTCTCCGAATAAAATCGGTTAAAATGCACCGTTTCCGAGTTACAAGTCTTTTTATCAACTTTGAACGTATTATTTTAAGTCTTTGTTGATTAAAATGTGTCATAACTCCGAAAGTGTCGACTTTACAAACTTCCTCATGAGGAACAAATTTGTTCCCCATAATGTGTGGAACAAAAGGTATCATGAGGTGAAAATATCTAAAGAGCGCCGTTACCGAGTTAAAAACCATTTAGTGAAAATATCTCAATTGCATGTCCGCCATTTTTAAAACGGCGTATTCTGAGCTTGTGCGTGTCATCCTGGTGGAAATTCATAAGGGTCAAGGTACCTAGATGACCGAAGTGGGTGATTTTGTGGACATCAAAGCGCACACAGAACCACCCTCAGCGAGTGGATTAGTTAGGATGATAAATTTCCAAACGGAGATAGCACGTCAATTTAAAAAATGGATGAAATATTTGTCTTTCTAAACGGTGTAGAAATCTTTAGACGCTTTTCTTTTGATGGATCTAAGAACATGTAAACCATGTTTGTATTTTCGGATACTAGCCAACCTATCATCCGTTTCAGATTTAAGTTCCCCTGTGCTGAGCGGCCAAACACTGAACTAAACAGTAAACACACAAACACAACCTAGCTCATACGTGACACTTATCCTCTCTCACGCAGTGTTGAAAACTCAGTATTTTTTGCAGAGTACATGGTACGTAACATTGTTTAAATAGTCTTGAATTCAAGTTAGTGTCGGAATATACAGTAGTCGTTTAGTCCACGATAACTGTTTGAAAAAAAATCCTTCTACATACTATAAAAGTCAGAGGCAAAGATAATAATTATTCATGGGTTTCAGGTTCAGTGTTTAATCGTTTAATCTTTCTCTCTCTCTCGATATAGGTGTGTGCAGCAACAGTTGCTACCCCTCCCGCTTTCTGTCTTTCTTTCTTTCCTTCTCTCTCTCTCCCTCCCCCTCTCTCTCTCACACACACACACACTCAAAATCGGGAAGTTCCCGTTCTGTTCTACGTATGCCTGAAGTCTATGCAAAATAGTTCCGTCTTCCGAGGCCCTACGTGCTAAGAGAGATAAAATAATCTCAAGTCAAAGCGATCGGTGATCTCTGGCGCCGTGTTACGTGTGTTTGCTTTCATAAAATGGAGACATCGAAAGAAAGCTCCTCGTAGAATAAGGGAGTAAAGAATACATATAATAGAAGGGTCTCTAATAACTTTCTTCTGAGAACTGGATGAATGGTAATATCTCAATAAAAAGGCTTCGTGATCCAGATAGTTAGTCGACTCTGTATAAGACATTAGGCCAACAGTAAGACCAAGCGGTCGTAGCTTAGATAATAGAGTGTTGACTTCGTATTCAAGACATCTTCTGTTATATAGCAGCGGCAGACCATCCTGACTGAGGTTTTCGTCAATCAAACCAGTGCCTGATCTAAGGGGGGGAAGGGGGAAGAACCCTAGGCGGCACGCTTAGGGGCGACAAACAGCTAAGAATAAAAAAATAAAAGCTCTTAAAAAGAAAGTAAATTTGCCTATTGAATTGAAATTGAACTAAAAGTATTCAAAATTTCAATACAGGCGTGCTAAGAGTTTTTTCCATGTTATTCCATACAACCTACTTTCATCTTTAAAATTCAAAACCGCGATTCAAGTCAGATAGTCTTCTGTCTAACTGGAGTTAGTAATAGCGAAGCCACGACAGGCTTCAGAGAAGATAACAAAAATACACTACGTGATGCTAGATAACGTTGTGGCCGTCGCGTCGGCCGGTCGTGTTGTTTGGCTAAGAAAAACAATGGAAAGGTCGGCAAAAGAGAGGTGGAAGGCGGCAAAAGTTAACTTTGTCCTCCATAGGAAAATTTATAGATCCAGCACTGAATCACGCATGCAACTTCCGGGATGGTACATTTAACTTAAGTCCTGAACGGTTCCATCTCGCACTCCGGCCCAAGCCATAGATGCCTATATGTCATTAAATTAAAGTGAATTTGAATTTAATTTATGGTCTTTAGCATCTGAGGTTCAGGTCGGGCTAGCGGAGGGAAACGGATTCGGGAAGGTATCGGCCAGGACATATGTTGAAGATGTCATCCCGGAATTTGCCTGCTGTGACAGAAAAAACTCAGTCAGGATGGTCGGCCCCTGGGACCGAACACACGACCTCCCGAGTGCTACACCAACGCTCTACCACTGAGCTACGGTATCTCAGTATAAATAAATGAAACAGGACAGCAAGAGTGTGGTTATTAGTTACTCCGTATAGTTGTGTAATTACAAAAAAGAGTAAAAGTAAAAAAAAAAAAAAGGAAATTAATTCACATTACATTTTTTTTTCAACTAGTAAAGTGTGTACATATAATCAATTCACACATTATTATTGAATATCGTATCAAAACCCGGCGTGAGCCAAGTGTACCAAAAGGTCATAAATAAATTTAAATTTGTATTAAAACGTGGAGTTCCGGGATAAAAAACTTCGGGGTTCGGACTCCGCCATTCGATGTATAAAATAATCTGGTATAAATAATGTATAACATTTCTGGTAAGTAAAAAAAATAATAAAAATCATTCTTTCTTCTACAAAAGGCGATGTTAAGAACCTTAGGAAAAGTATGACAACGGTGACGAAGAAAAAACATGACTTCAAAAAGGCAGCAGAAAGTTTCAACTACATGCAAAATCCGGAACACAAGCAGAAAATAGTGGTGTGGGGATAATAATCGCAGGCGAGTATTTAGTGTGGTAATTCTATAGAAACTCATATTTTTTCTATATCCCTTTCTAAGTTTACGCACTTTCGAAATATTTCATTGCCAAGCATCTCAGGCTCAACATGGGACAGACTAAGGGAGAAGATATTGAAAGGTAGTCGGCCAGGGCCTAGTTTGTATGTACCATCCCGATATCTGGTTGGTGTGACTGAGGAGAAACCCTGGGAAAGCTGTCAGGATTGTTGACGACCCCTGGGATCGTTCCCAGGACCAGTCTTCCATTTGTCGGACCGGGGGTGGGGGTGCCAGTCGTTTATGTATGATATATTCGCTAATTGAATGTTGTTGCGGGTGCACTTGAAACTCTCCTCCGATGAGATTTCAGTAATTACAATAATATATAGATTTTTATTACTACATTGGGGCATTAAGGTAGTTCAAAGAAGGCGATGGCATCAAATTTGTTGATAGTACAAATAGATGTAAATAGTGTGAATATTTCCACTTATATAGAGCGATTCGAAATTTTTGTCACACTGAAAAATAAAATTTAGTACTCTTCTGTCATTAAAGGCATGAAAAGAATACGAAACCCTTAGGGATGCTTTTGCTCCAAGATTCGTAGTAGATATATCTTATTTGCAGATTCAAGAAAAGTTGCTTGATATCATTGCAAGTAAAATAAATGAAATAGTCGAGCGTTTTTGTTTCCATTCCATCAGACAGTCTGAATGCCAATCAGTTGTCAAATACTTTCGCATGTTAACAAGGCAAGTAACACGATGTAGTTATGCCAAATATTACATGTCAAGATGCGTTAGCAGTTTATCTTGAGGGTTACGGATGAATCAATGCAAAGAAAACAACTTTCAGAATCTAAACTAACATTCTGGAAAACATTTTAAATTGGAGCAAGCTAATGCTTATTCAGAATCAGTCACAGGTATTGGAGATTCACTTAATGTCAATGCGGTAAGGTTCCAGTCTATATGAGATACGTGGTCTAGTAAACCTAAGGATGTACAAACTTCCGTAAATCAAGCAAAATGTACAAGACTTCCATCGTGAAGGATCTCGTAAGCAGTCAATGCATATTGCAGAAGATGCCACGGTAGAGGACTTTACGCGAAACTTTCCTTTTCTGGACATTAGAGCAATAGACAACGTGATAATCTCATCTGAAGAAATTCAAGAGAAAGCTGATGCAGCAAATTATTTACGATCCATTTTTGTAGATAATTTGTTATGGCGTCATAGTCCACGCCACTATCCGCGCCTTTGTAGACGGTAGAAAGGTTGCGTCTACTTATGGCCGTTAGGCATATTTTCAAGTGTGTAGATAACTGGTCCACCACCTAAAGCGCAAATTTCGAAGTAACCGATTCCAGGATTGAGCTCATATTAATATGTTGTTCTTCAACATATTAATAATAATAATAAAAAAAACAATCCTTGCGAGTCAGTTACTCGAAACTTGCCCTCTCGATGGTGGACTAGTAACCTGGGGTTCACTTTAACAGACGGTCCTAAAAATGAAAAATTTACAAGTGGGATAGAGTATGGATGTTCAGGTTTTCTTTTCTGGTAACTAGTATCTGGGCGGCGGTTACATTCTAACCAACGTGGCAATTTGATTTTCGCAACCGTAGTTTTCCGTATACCTTATCTAACTTAAAATAACTCAATGAAGACCAACTAGAAGAAAATTTGCGAAAAAAATTTAAGAAGCTAGTAATATCATTGAGGACCGTGTACTAAAGTAGTCTCGTAACCTGAAATACGACGAAAATAATCATCTCAAACTACTAACGGATCAAAATTTCACAATTTCCATAAAAATACACCAGCAACAGAAAACAATAATTACAGCTATATCAGTACAAACTTACAACTTTAAAATGTATAGGGGTACTTCATCCCCCTGTCCCTAATAAAAATAAACAAAACTTTAAATCAGACAGTAATTACCAACTTGAATTCCTGTTTGTGAAACTATGTTTACGGAGGGTAACATTCCTTAACATCATAAGTTTATTTTAGCAATACTAAAGCAAACTAACCTAGCCTGAAATAAGTAATTTGTAAGTTGGACCACCCAAGGAACCCTTCAAATATACTCTTCCTAAGCTAAGACTCAATAACATCGTACACGTTAATGTTAATGTAACATCGATATTAATGTTTCTAAAGTTAACAATTCTAACTTTACCTAACCTGAAGCGGTAAATGTATGGCAAAAGCAATCCCTAAAAGCATTCAATATCATATGGATATTCAGGGTATGTCCCGACGGGATATTTGCGACGTCCATGCGACAACCCACGATATCCACAGGACGTCCTATACGTGTTGATCAGATGGCCGAATGTCCGCTTCATGGATATCCCATGGGACGTCCCGCAGGATCTCCATGGAATGTCCGTGAAACGTCAAGTGGCCATCGCGATGGGAGGTCCGGTGGATATTAAGGGATGTCGCATGGATATCACAAATCGCCCAGCTGGACATTCCCAGGGGGAAGGTGGTATCAGCCTTTGCCCTTCCTTTTATTACTTAACGAAGATGTAAAGGTCCTTTATGGTGCTGGGATGTCCTGGATCTGAGTGACGGGCTTTCACCGTCTCCGAGTTAGTCATTTTCAGGAGTCATAGGTGGATGTTGTTGAATTGCACAGCATGCAACTATGACTCCTGCAAACGACTAACACGGAGAAGATGAAACCCCGTCACTCATACTCAGGGCATCCCAGCACCATAAACAACTTTTCCATCTTCGTTAAGTAATTAAAGAAAGGACAAAGGCTGCGCCAAACACATCTCAGTCCCGTCTACAATAACATCATCCTCTATCCATCCACTAGAAGGCATCACTAAGTGCAGAAAATAATCCTGCATTGAGTTTCGACGTAGCATTTTATTGGCCGTCTTCAGAACACAGGAAAAAACATTGTAGGAAAACTGATCTCAAAGTACCATCCGTGGTGTGGTATACTGGCAACACTTTACTCATAAAAAGGCAGCATTTGATAACAATCGAAGAATTGCGCAATATACCAAAAGGTCCGGATGGTAAGCTACTGCGGAACAATGCAGAAACTAGTTGCGGGTTCAAAACTCTTCAACACTGATAAACCACGAAATGCAGTGATAACTCGCGGAACTTAAAAATATAGAAAAACGCTATACACAGCACTTCACTACTCTCGGTCCGGCATATTGGGTGACGCCCAGCATTGCATCGCCATTTAAGCGGACCGGGAGTATAGTGATGTGCTGTCTATAGCGGTTTTTTTTTTTTTTAGTTTTAAGTGTCGACATGATTTTAATTTGCGGGCAATTCACCATCATGCTGTAAAAGAATGTATTACCCTGTGTCCTTCGGTATGGTAAACTCCTCGATGTGGACATGCAGATTGATTCTTGGTGCATCCCCATGCAGTCAGTGTTCTCGTTGTTTGGTTCTGGGAGATCCTCGCACCCCGCCAGCCGCACTGCCAATTTATTAATTAAAAGCAAAGCAGGTTTGGCAGCATGAGAGGTCCCACAACAATTCCAGCTCCAAGGAGCTCTCGAAAAGCGATTCTGGATTGTACAAAATTCAAATAACAGTTTTTATTGTTTTTTTTTTAATTTATTAATTCTAGAACAAAATTGATACAAATCAATCACGTATTTCAGGTAGTTGAAAAAAAAACAACTCAAAAACTAATAAAGTCTCAGTGATGAAATTTTTACCACTTGTTACTACACAACTATTGCCTTTTTTGTGCAAACTTGGAATTTTTGAAGTGTGTTCCTTTTGAGATATTTGATGTTGAAAACACCCGATTTGAGAAAAATCGCAATGTTTGCAAACCGACAAAAAATAAAGGATTTTTGAAACTATTTGGGGAAGTTGTATACTATATAGCCTGTATCCAGACAAAAAATTGAAGGTGAGTCTCACAAGGGAACATTCCCACCCCTCATATCGAAACCAACCCCTGAAAATTTGCACATGGAACGAAAGTAAGGAGAAAACAGCGCGTGCAAAATCGTAGCGGCTAATACAAAGTATAAGGGTCCTAAAACATCAAACGAAAATGGACGAGGACAGGCATAAGGATTTCACCTAAGATGGAGTAATATGTTCGAAATGGGTCACCCAGGTCAAATACAGTTTGCACATATATTTAGTCAGTACATGTGCTGATATATGGAGATTAAAATCACTGTAATAGGGCAAACAGTGCTGCCAACCCAATATAAAGTTTTTTTTTTTCAAATGCAACTACGTCAGTTGATGACGAATATTAAATCAGCATGGAAA